>NJRL01002384.1:0-19939 GCA_003063815.1 Aphaenogaster rudis
AAATTTTTTACCGGGTACTGCAGATTATAATAAAAAATGATATATAGGGGAAGGTGGTCTGAGATTGCATGGTGGCTCAGGAGATGGCATAGTGGCTATATCTCCTAAAGTAGATCTTATATGGCGCCACTTATACGTATGAAGCTGAAACTAGCCGCCGCTGAAGTAGTAATGGCTTAAGGCAATCCTGTACCGGTCTGTATTACCGGCCGAACGCGATATTTTTTCTACACGTTTTTGTTGTATTGGTTTTAGAAATCCTTTTCCATAATTAAAGTATATACTCCAATACAAAACATAGCGTCCGACTTTATGCCGGAAATTTAAAAAATTTAAGAAATTCGGATATTTTTTACCAATGGAGCTGTCATATATATGACACATTTGCTTCATATAAAAGTTCTGCAGCCTGTATTTACAAAACGGGAACGTTATGATACGCGGATTACATCAAGAATCAACGTAAAATTTTTAGAGCTGGGCTCAGATACCTAAAAAAAAAGATTAGCGTTTAATAACCTAACCTAACCGTTATTAAACGCTAATCTTTTTTTAGGTATCTGAGCCCAGCTCTAAAAATTTTACGTTGACTCTTGATGTAATCCGCGTATCATACCGTTCCCGTTTTGTAAATACAGGCTGCAGAACTTTTATATGAAGCAAATGTTTCGTATATATCCGGCTCTCGCGTCGGAGTTTGGTCTTCACTACAGGATCCCCTTAAAGCCTATTCTACAATGGACGCAAAACGCCAGCCGCAACGCGAGTCGCAGCGTGACGTATTCCCGGTCGCAAGGACTATGCAGGCCGCAAAACGCAGACTCGCAGAAAGATGGTTAATTTTTTTTTTTTTTTCCAACGGAATTCCGTTGGAAAAACGCAATTGAGATCGCTACACTGCTCTGCTTTTTTCCGTTTCAGCCTTTACGTGCCAGCATCGGCGCCCGACTAATTATCCGCAATGGCAGATAGTTTCGCTGCATTTCGCACCGGCTCGGCGCATTAATTTCCGTCTGCGTGGTTGTTTATGCGAGTCTCCGCCTTCTGCTTTCGTGTCGGTGACCGCGCGAATACCGAAGCGCGAGTCGAGCGTTGCCGCTTTTAATTAATAGTCATAAGCCGCGTTGATAGGAGAACGTCGGTATCAAGGATACCAAACCGCTCATGCATTCCGTCCTGGAATGATGTGACACTGATTTCCTCACTTGAGCTTATCGAGTTTATACGTCACGTTGTTTTACAGTTATTTCGCGGCTGTGTAATAAAAAACTTATTACGGAATAATTTATTTGGATATTTAAAGCGAAATTATATTATGCAAAATAAAATCGTTCTCTTTTTCATAATTATTTTAAAGTAGAATTACGATAAAAAATAAATTTGCTGATTAAAACGCTTATTTCACTATTAGGTATTTCTTCTCTTATTTTACTCTTTTTATTTTATATTTGATGTGTAATACAAATTTTGGGCAAACACGCGTGCGTTGCCCGTAACTGCCGTTTGTCTACGGATGTGCGTGTACAACCACGAGGTTTTTGTAGCACGCGAGTCGATGACCGTGTCGCGACATGTTGCTCATTGCCGGGCAGCCGACCGCAGAAACGGTTTTATAATTGACAGGTATGGCAATGTGACACCGTGACGCGATGCCACACGATACACTCGACTCGGATGCATCCCTCACGCAGAACATTCCGGTGGCTCGCGTCATCGCTCCTCGGCCTCTTCGAGAGCGCTGGACCATCTTGGGTCTGGACTTGACGTGATTCAATATACATCTTGTCACGACTTACAAAGCGCAATGAGATCGTACGGTAACTGTTACGACAAAGATCTGTTAAAAAAATCTTGACCAACATTATTCAGGCTCGCGCTTTGTCATTTACTCATCGACGTTCAACGAACATTACTAATTTCATTTTAATTATAAGGAGTATTCCCATTTATATTTTCAGTGCTGCGGTTACGTTATATCACATTCTTTTTTTTTACACATTCACATAAGCTGTCTGGTGGGCATTAAACAGTAGCCATACTGACGCCTCATCATTTACGTATTCTCTCTCTTACCTACATGTAACCTCATGTAAATCTTGTTCGTACGCAAATTAATAAATTAAATTAAATTCAAAGGAAAAAATTAAGACTTTGAAAAACTTTTCAGAACAGAAGAAGAAACGTGGTTCGCTGGACCTTGGGGAGGCTGCGTAAGGTTAATAATTTGCGCGCAACGATATGAAAGAAGCACCAGGCGTGAGGTATCGGTGCCGCGTATTCCGCAGCTGTCGCGCGTTACTTAATATATCGGCGAGCGTGTCAAGCAGTGCTTTTTCGCATCCTCTCTTTCCCGCTTCTCTCTTTTGTCTTCCTACTTCCAACATCTTTCGTTGTTCATTCACATGTGTGCATTCGCACGCGACGCCACAGTAAATTTCGAGTGGATTTTATTTCGCAAACACGGGTGACGGGTGTCTAAAATTTCCAGCTTTCTTTCGTATATCTTGCAATATCATATTTGTTTCGTTGTATTGTCTCTTTTATTTTTACGATTAACAAAATTTAAAACAATAATTAGTTAATTAATAAGAGAAAATTGATACATATAAAATATAATGAATAATAATATCGATGTAAAATTATTACAATATTACTGCTGTCCATAAATGATTTATGACCATGCCCTCCCAGGGGATGTTATTGCGGCCTAATTATTTGCGACTTATTATTATACATTTACTGTACATATGATTATTACATATTGGTGATCGGTAATAGTATTATCATCTATTTCCCGTCAATCTCGCCTGCCGTCGTTCGCATCGACTATCCCCGAGCGTAATGAACGTAATTCATGTAATAGAATGTAATAGGTGAACGCGTTGGTCTCATCACTATTGCTGTGATCTTGAACGATTCTTTGTACGGTATCCAAGGATATGATCGACAGGAGTATCGGCGATCACCACGACCAGGGTTCATTAGAGTGCGCTTCCGGCACGTATTTATAAATCGACAGAATATTCTCTGAGAAATCGATGGATATTATGTACGAATGCATGTAGAGGAATAGATGAATGGATAGATGCGTAATCTATTATCATAACGTTAGTTTCTTTTGCAGCATAAAATACATTTCGCCGATAATGGAATTTCGAAGCCTTTGAAATTTGTCTATATAATTGAACGGGAAGGTGGAAGTTAATGATATACGCAGTGATCGAGTTATTGATAGCTCGTATCGACTTATGTATTGTCCTGTATACGTATTGTAATGTACGTATTGTAAAATATTTACGATCATACGATATTGGGCGTGCATGTAACATATGTATTACGCAATGTAATCACGGACTACGATGAAAGAAAGACTCTACATTCAGCTTTCACTATTGCACAGCGTCACCGATGATCGCATTCGAGCGTAAATATTATAGCCGCGTTAACTAAGCATTCTTTAATATCTTAAGCCGGTCCCACACACATCGCGAATATTTGCGAGTGAAGGCATTCGCGAGTTGTGTGGGACTGGACACTCGGACTATTTTGATGCTTGTGCTCGAATCGTGCTCGCCCTTTTCCCGCCGGTTGTCGGTAAACTGTCGCGAGTCAAAGAAAAATTTGAGACTGCTCGGGACTGCTCTGGACTGCTCCCAGACTGCTCGGGAATCTTTGTGATTATTCCTGCATGCTTGCGAGTGATCAGTCGTCTATCTACACATTGTTTGAAAGAAGACGTCCATGTGTGTAGGACCGGAGTACGAGGAAAGACGAACACAAGTACGAGTAACCGAATACAAGTAGTCTAGGAGGTGTGTTTACATTCGACATCGACAGAACTCGCGCATAATAGCACTCGTAAATATTCACGATGTGTGTAGGATCGGCTTTACACGCGGCACTATCTTACATTCTCTTATCGCTGGAGACTGTATCCGAAGATCCTCCACGCTGTAAAAATTCGAACCAGCGCCAATTACCGCCTCGCACGTAAATCTTCTTCCCGTGGACCGAATGCAGCCTTTGCTCGCGTGACTGAAATCCGAAAGAATTTTTATACCCTATAATTGTGGGAAGGAAGATCCGTGGCGCGGGCGGCTCTTTCGCATCGATTTCGCGCCGGGGATCGTCTGATGGCCGTCTTTAACTCTTTGCGAATCGCGCCGGCCAATTTCGTAGATTGGCGAGCGATCTGTTCGAGACTTTATTAACGTTTTCAAGATCTTTCCATTGTTGGAGCCCACGGACAGGCATATGCCTTCGATCAACTTTTATTCGTCCATCGATTCCACTTAGAAATTAATAGGATTGAATAATTAAGAAATATATTTATTAAATGTTTCTTAAGTCATGTTTCCAGGACTTGGAAGAGCCAAGACCTCGTAACAAATAGAATGAAAATAGGTAATATATCTCATTACATTCAAATTTTTTAGTTTCTATGGGTTTGAATAGGATTAAATATATTTTATATTCAAACTTCTTAGTTTCTATGGGTAAAAATATTATTATAACGTCTTCCATTGGGAAAAACTCGCTTGCACTGGCAGCATTGAGTGCTTGAAGCGTATTAATATGATTGTGGAATCTACTTATGTATTTTTAGAATTTTTAAGAACACATGCGTATATTGTATAATATACATATAATTATCACATATATGCGCATGTGTTTTCAAAAATTCTAAAAATACATTTTGTAGATTCCACAATCGTATTAATAAACACTCAGTGCTGCCAGTGCAAGCGAGTTTTTCCCAATGAAAGACGCTATATGATTGATATTTAGATCGAAAAATTGGTTGCATTTATCACTTATAAAAATGGCTGTACGGCGTTTTTTTGCATTCTATGTTACTGACAGGTACTTACCTGGAGCGATTCTCGGGAAGGCCTTCGGAAGGCTGTGATCTTGTTGTTCGCTTTCGCTTTGTATAGCGTGTGCGTGCATGCGTGTAAAATATTCTTTTCTATTGCCAAGAGCTGTAACAATTCATGCTATGCGACACTATATGCATACATTGTACATACGTTTATTGGAAATTTCTTCACGTCCCTTACCTTCCGGTGCCCTGGCGCCGTATCGTTATCGCATCTTAGAAAATTTTCTTTGTCATGTATATCAAACAGAGTAGCGCTTGTTGCAATTAAAATATGTGTAGGAGCTAATTTAAAATATCAAAAATATTAGAAATTGGTCAATTGTCCGAGAAATATGTGACAACTCCATCAATATTTATGTTATCAATAAAAACCACGATTTATCAAATAAAATTAGTAATCAATTATTATTACATATATTTAATATAAACTCTTTGGCGATGTTTTATTAAAGAGAGATGGATGTATATTTATTTTGTATATCTTATAATTTCTCTGCTAGAAACTTATAATAATTTGTAAGAGAATAAAATCGAGAACTAGAAATCTTTCTTTCTTGAATAAGAAAGGCTCTCGGATATCTACGATGAAACGCAATTTTTGTTTGGACCATGACTCAATAATTCAAGATTATTTGCACCAATGCGTCACACCGGTTTGCCTACCAACCTACCCACATCGTTGTAGCGAGATGTTTGCTTTCTTTTTATTCCGGGACGATTTCGTGGACGATCGCATAACGCATATCCGCCCACGTTGTGGCGTAATTGTATTGTAGCCGAAGAAATCTTAGCAGCTTAAGGCGGAAGAAAAGTCAGTCCTAAAAGGCGGTCTGTCTCGGGCGAAGTATCGAGGCCCCTTAACGGGACCTTACCATTGGCCATCCGCCATAAATTACACATTATATCGCGTAAGAGCCAACCCACGTGCCGGTAGATCGTAGAGTGCTCGCGAGATGCATTTTTCTTGGCCGTTCGCATGATTTACGGCCGACTGTAACCCTCCGAAAGTTGGAAGTCGGATATCGTTGCATCTCTCGCTGTTTATATCTCCGCGCGTTTTAATGGATTATTGAGGAGTTTACTCGTAAGCGGATATATGAATCAGCATGTTAATTATTCTACTTAATTTCTACTTTCCATTTTTCAACTTTTCTCTTTACAAAAGTATTTTTTCAAGTTGTATACATTGGGATGTCTTTTTGTTTAACGCGACATTTCGAACTTTTAAACATATTTTTCTCCATGCACCATTGTTATTTATTATAGGCCTCCGAAAGGATACAATGATTGCGTCATATATATAATACACTATATTGTATTATTCATTCGCAATTGACTGTAATTACTGTTTTGATTGTTATTTGATTAAGAAGAGTGTTAACTTTGTCAATTTGATGTTCTGCAGGAAACTTCTCATAACTACGATATAATTTAGTATATAATAACACGAAGGCGAAGAGAACAACACGCGTATCCTTACAAAGATGGGAATTAATTGTCAGTAATTCCTTATCCTTGCTTTCTTCGTCTTTATCATTTATTATCGCTTCATAAGTCATCTCAAGGGATGGCCATGCCGACCGATGGTCTTACACCGACTAATCGAGTATATTTGAGTGATGTAGTGCCCGTTTTAGATCGTACAGCGGTGGAGCCGTTAAAAAGTCACGCCCGTGTGTTCGAAGATAAATTTCTCATCTCGCAATAATAATACGGAACAAGTGGCGCTGACCCGGCATAACGGTGCCACATCGGTGGAACATGATTTGCTGGTACATCAGAATCGATGTCGTAAATTTTTCGGAGCACGTTTCGCGTTTCCGACTTCGTCGGAAAATAATTTATGTACATTTTCGAGCACGATCTCTCTGCTCGTGGGTGGATACTCCGTCGGGGGCCATCAGAGTTCGTACAATTGAAATATCCGCATGCCAGGATCACCCATGCGCGAAACAATACATTCAGAAACGGAGCGTATTCTGAGTACCTTTCTTACGGCTAATCTCTGAGGAAACGAGAGTAAGAGCACGATATCTCGCTAAGCTTCTTGCCGAGTTGCTTCTAATAAAATAGCAGAGCCGAAAAGATACGAGAGCAGTGCATACTCTTAAATCAACACAGCAGCACTATCTTATTAAACAGATTTTCTAAAAAGTAGATGAAAATACCTTTTGCGGCAATCAGTGAAGCAGTAAATAATCATTCTCTGTAGTGTATTATAGAAAGTTTCTTTGGCGTGACATAATCAAAATTAATTGAATTCAATTTAAATTACACTACAATCTTTTCATTCAAAGATTTCCTTCTTCAATGGTTATCAGATAATAGAATTTTACCATTACTAGTTCTAAGCTAATCGGCTATTATCTACGATGGATATATATGCTATGAAGATTTATAGTTTACAACCTATTGGCTTTGCAATGCAGAAATATCAGCATCTCATAACATTTAATATAGAAGCGCGATATAATTAATAGACGAAAATTATTAAATTTCAGTCCTGCCTCTTGAATCGAGGCCTTTTTCATCGTTGAAATCAAGCAAAGGCGGTGTTCTCCTTCTGTCGTCATCACATTCGTTCCAGATGGGCTCTATCACGTTTCTATCGGCAATCGTGGTTTTATTGGTAGTAGCCGATGCCTGCGAATCTGTAATAAAAGCAATAAACGTTTTATGAGTAGAGAGTTCAAGCAATTACTCATATCGGAACACAAACCTTGTCTGGAATGTTTCCTCGATATGTAGCTGCGCATTTTTCCGAGCCAACCCTCGTTGAGTCTTTCGCGAAATTTCGGCGTCGTAAAAGTGTACAACAACGGATTGATCGCGCTATTCACCGGTAGAATAAAAACCACTATCCAAGCGTGTAAATCAGCTATAAATTTTATGCACTTATTAACATTATTTAAATTTAACTACGTTATTAAATATCTGAATTTATATTAATATTTTTTTGTAGATCTTTTTTATACTTTTACAATATAAATATTCTATTGTTTTATAAAACTTTAATTCTTTAGATTAATTTCTTCGTGAAATAAAACAAAAGAGTAAATATTTTATTTGTTCATGTCTTTTACGATAAAAGTATAGTATACTAGAAAATGAAGCTTAAGATTTTTGCATGCATTTAGTTCGAGCAAAGATTGTAATGGAGGCGATACCGCAATGGAAATAAATCGGTGAGAACGCGAAAACTCGCATCAGCGTTTCTGCTTACGTGGCACGGGATATTTCATCATGGCAAAGATTTTCAACGCTATAATCGGTGCCCAACATGCCGCGTCTGTCAACACGATTAGGAAGAACCTGAGGGCAAACTCGGAATCGCCGACCGACAACGGCGTGGCACGGCGCGTTCTCCAGATGCTGGCGAACATGGCAACGTAAACGTAACCGATAATCATCAATCTGCAAATGAGTGCAATGATAGCCTTGAAAGGCTCTCTTCTTCCGATGTAATATTATGGCAATCACGAAATGAGAATCGATCAAGTTCATGGTATACGTTGATTAAATTTTTTAACGAACGCTATACCATTGACATAATTGAACTTACTCGAAAATTCTGATACTAATGAGTAGATATAATTATACAATGTAGAACCAACTCCAAAAGCTAGCTATTTGAATACAACTTTTCTAAATAAATATTAAAAATTTTATTGCGATATATCCATAAATCAAAGAGATAGTCGGTAAGTTATAAAACATTCTTAAAAATGATAGTTGTTCCATATATGGTTCGATATATCGCATAATTAGATTTAATTACAAGGCTCTTGTAATAATATGTACCTTACCCGATGAGATTAAGTCCCAGAAAGATAAAAGCCGAGTATTCCCAGCCTATCAAATATGGATCGTCTATATGTAGAGGGAAACACATTCCATTGACACCGTAGAATCTTGTGCTGCTTCTCCAATGGATAACTTTTAGATCCAGAAAAAAATCAATCCGTTATCAAACGATTATGGAAAAATTTCTATTATTTTCTCTTAAAAATATTTTCAAGTTTATTAAAATGAAATTAGTGAATATGTAATTAGTGAATCAATATTATGGTATTTTAAAAATGAATTCGAAAATGTTTATATTTTACACTGCATAAGATATCATAATTAAATTAAAAATTAAAAAAAAATTAATTAAAAAGAAATTTTAAAAAATTAAATAAAAATATTATTCTTTTGCGTAAACAAACCTGGCACAAGAGCGATGATAAATCCGACAATCCAGATGACGATCATCGATGAGGAAGCAGCTTGAGATGTCATGGCGCGATGACACTTCAAAGGTGCTGCGATCAGAATAAATCGCTCCACGGACATAAATGACAGGATGAACACGGAAACCTTGCCGAGCAATTTACGATCATCTATTTTAATTTCCGATTTTTTTAAATGTCCTCTGATCTCAATTTATATCTAACTGTAATACGCATACTGCTATTCAAAGAAATTAGAATCGCGTGAAGGGGAAATCAGTTATATTTAAATCTACTGAACTCGTTTCAAGAAATATGCGGTTATTGCGATCGACATTTAAACAGCAAAATTGCAAATGCTTTACAATTAATTACGTAAGTTAAATGCACGACATATAGTATGGCTAGCATATGTCTACTTTGTCACGGCGCCCAGATTTCGCTGAATAGTAGCGTAAGCGGTCATTATAAATAGTACCGTTAAATAGCAATTGTACGTTGCGAATTGAAAATTGTGGGATTCAGCGAAGTGTTAATGTGCATACCTCGGATGATGTCATCGCTAACGCTCCTAGAAGTGTGCAGGGCCATGAGGACATCCACGTACTTGCTTCCTCTTTGTAGTTATCGCGGAACCTTGCGTCTTCTATGGCGATTATGAAGAGGTATATTCCCATCAACATGTCGGACACTATAAAAGGATTACGTGACTTTACCGCCTTGTGATTTATAGTGAGCCTAACATTAATATGCTCGATCGATCATCGCGTTGCGCTTTGTTGTGAACCGCAAACTATGATAACTCGCGTGCACTTCGTGATTCGGTACGTACCACGAATCATTTGAATAGGGATTATTTACGCTGTCGTTATCTCGTGTCTATGTCTAACTATGCGTTACTAAAGCAGCAGTAAACTGCTATTGGAATTTTTGAATTTTTAAAAATTTTACTGATTTCAAAGCATATTTGTTTATTATCGAAAGGATGATTAATATTTAAAATCATAAAATCAGATAATTATTTTTATTTTACTCTCATATTTTTATATAATTATTCTATGCTACGATGTTTAAAAACTATTTCATTCTTTCGAATTTTCCGGATGTTTAGTTATTTTTTGAAGAGTGCAAGAAGATCTTCCTTCTCATAAAAATTCTAAATATCCCGCTAGGAATACGATTGCGCAATTACCTGCGAGATTTCTGATAATGATACTTAAAACACGATTTTCATCTTTAGCGGTGAATCTTCCCCACAGAACGAGGCTATTACCGAGACAAGTGACACAAGATATGCTCCAAACGGCAGCCCTTAACAGAGGCTTGTCCAGCAAATGAGACATCGATGACACACCTTCGGAAAAAAGAAAGAGAGAGAAGGACATTGAGTCATCTTTCTTGGCATACATCTTGTCGTGTTTGATTAAATATTGAATTAATCGGTCGTTGTTGGAATTTAAACTTCTTTATCTAATCGCGATATATGCCTTACCATCGCTAATAGGTCTGCATTTCTGCACCTTCGGCGCATAGGTCATGCAGTAGTGAAATTTCTTAAAATATCTGAAAAAATTGGAATCTTGTGTCATTATTGGTTAAATTATCAAGTAGAAAACTTTAAAATGAGGATTATTGGATTTAGAAATTACAAATTATGTAATTGCTAAAATCTGATGTAATTTCTAAATGTAATTTCTCTATCTTCAATTTTATTTCCTATTTTTCAAATCTAAAATGCTAATTAGTGCACAGGAAATATAGTCTATTGAGATATCAAATACAAACATTTTGTAGAAATAATGCTATGTTTGAAGATACAAAGATCATTTGCTTTTTAACAATTTTAAAAATTATCGCTTCTTGTCCTTATTAAAAAAAGTGTATGTGTGTTAAATAATCGCAACAGGAACGTACACGAAATCGAGTCTTGAAAACATGTCGAATGCGTTTTTATCCATATTGTCTATGTTTATGTCCTCGATACTCCTGAAATTTCATGTTTTATAATGAAAAATTGGTTACTTAATCAACCTATTACATTAACTTATACCGATATAAATTAATAAAGAAGAGGATAAATGATGTTTAATTAAAATTAATATGAAAAATTTACGATACTATATGTTTCACGTTCCATTATTATTGTCAAGTGAGAAGAAACATTCGCGTAGCCTTTAGAGGGAAAACGATACAACTTACAGAGAGCGAAGATTACTCAACGGATTAAAAAGCGTCATTGATAACTCGACGACAGGGTTGTAACCGATTAGTCTGGAAGAACGAGATTATATTATGAGCATTGTCGGAGTAATGAATTTTTCAAACAGATTCCAGTTTACACATGTACGAGCTTAAATTATAATTAAAACCGGTTGCGTTCGCGGGTACGTGACGTTTCCGTAGTTCACTTTCGCGAGCAGATATTTAGTATTAAGTATCAGCCAATACACCTCAAGCACGTACGTAGCTCAAACATTTAACAGTAAGGCTGATTATCACGCGGATCGGTATTACGACACGGATATTTGTACTTACAGCTTCGACAGATTATTCACAGACTGGAACACGTTTGACGGTATCGTGACTATCCTGTTATATGCCAAGTTACTGAAACAAGGCTGTATTTTAATTGTGTTCGATTGCTGATATTTGATTTATAGTCAATCCATTAGATGTAGTAGAGTTTGTCATTAATAACGTTCAAGATAAAATGTAGTTTCCAACTTCTAACTGTATCTGCGTCATCGTCTGTTGTACGGTTGTACCTAACCTAACAAATCTTTAATACTTCAACTTTGAACAGATGTGAGTTATAATAGCGTAAAAAAATAGATATGACAGTAAAAGATTGAACATTGCATTTAATTATATGTGTATCCCAATTAGAATAAAAATTTTAGAAATTATTTTAAAAAGAAACCGATCGCACGACTTGACAAAGTAATATTGAATCGATAATCGGAGAGACGTGATGTATTTTATCCCGACAATTTGTGGTTACAATAACCGAACGCTGGTACCGTTAACTTGAAACCGAGTCACATTAACATTTATGCACTTACAGCTCGACAAGTTGTTGCAAATTCCGAAACGCGTTCTCGTCGATGCTGCTTACGCTATTGTCCTCCATACTCCTGAATCATCGTTGAGCCGTTAGCTCGCATGAATCTTATTAACAATGACAGTAATCGCTTCCGCGTAATCTACTTACGTACAGTGATTTCAAAGCGGAGCATCCGGCAAATAGATCTTCCGTTATCGACTCGAAGTGATTTCCGTCCAGTATTCTAAAACACGACTTCGGAAAATCGGACGTATATGCGCACATTTTTTAATTTTTTATACGTAGGCATATGTATATGTATATATTATATATTATATATTTATATATACATATATATGTATAGAAAATATAGAAAAAATATATACTATATATATAGGCTTACATTTCTGTCAATGTCGGTAATCGTGGTAGCTTCAAAGCGGATGTCGTTAATATGTTCTTACTCAGATTTCTATTTGTAGATAAAAAAAAGCAGATTAACATACATTTATTATCAATCAACATCAGTGATTATGAACGATGTAATCCTATTAATACCTACATTGGTGATTGTTAATAGCGATAAATAAAAAAGCGTGTTATGACACGTGGAAAATTAATTTTTTTCGAAAGAAGCGACACTGATAAATTTCCACGATTAATTGTACTTATGTTGCAATTTACTTCAATCCGGTTGCATAGGACTTGCATATTAGTCGTTCCTCTATTCGAGCTATCGCGAAATTACCCGTGCATCAAGAAAGCAATCTACACACGGATCTACATTTTCGTAACGATGCGCTCTAGACTGACGCACTGATTATATACACAGTAAATAATAAGCGTGCTTATCATACGTGGATTAGATTACTCGGAAATTAGTGGCTGATTTCAAACTTCATTTTGTATGAATCACGTATCTCTGAAGTTTATGACCAATACCAGCGGTATAAGTAAAACAGAAGATAATTTCAAATAATTTCAAGAAGATATTTCAAATAATAATGTTAAATAAATATATATAGCATATTAAGTAAAAAAAATGCTAAATGTAAAACGCTGATTAGAAAGCAAGTATTTATTTCACAATAAGTGATGGAAAGTTAACAGATTGAGATCGTCCATAATTTTTAATAGTAATTTGACATAAAATAACTATACTGAAATAGTTTACATCAAGTACGCAGCAGTGCTGTCTTCCAGGTCAGAAAAATCTGCCATGACAATTTTATTTTGATCCAGTAGCAGAGTTTCTAATTTATCCAGTCCCGTTAGATGCCCCGGTAGTATTTCGCTGATGCTATTATTTGTGAGAATTCTGTACACATAAACGAGATTCGTTATATGCAGATACTTTATAAAATGTTGTGAATTACTTAATTTAAAAGGTATATGTGCTTACAACCAAAACAACTTAGATTGATGGAGAAAGACTCCTTTTTCTAACTTGACTATATTATTATTATCGAGATACCTGAAATTATAGAAAACTATATAGTTTTATGCAGGATTTTATACAATTTTTTATATCTTGCATCTCGAAACAAAGGCATACAACAAGGACAACTTACAGCAAACGTATCTCCGGATATCTCGATAACGCATCGCGAGATAAGCGCGTGAGCGAGTTGTCGGTTAGGAAACTGCAGAAGTCATATCCATGTTATTAGCAATTAACACTTTCGCAGCCGCTAACGTAATTTTACGTAATTTTAAAATCTATAGCTGATTGCCACTAACGTAATTTTACATCATTTTATATTTATAGGGACGCAAATGACTTTGTGATTCGTATTTATGATTATAACAGTTATCTAACAAAAATTGATTTCAAGTTCCTTAAAATAAGCGTTTGGACGGAATTAAAAAACAGAGATAAAATTCAAAAAAGAAAAATATAAAAAAGAGATATATAAAAAGAGAGATGATTATATATTGATATATAAATATAAATATCAATATAAAAGAGACATATATAAAAGAGATATTAAATTTTATTTTTATGTAAAAGTATTTCATTATTTCAAAAAATATATATTTAATAAATAAAAAAATTTTTTCAATTTTAATATTTCCATATTTATCAATTTAAAATTTCTTTTATTTAGATTTGTAACGTGAAAATTTCTTTCAATTTTAAACAACAAGTGGTTACGAGCATGATATTATAAAGCAATTTCTTTCATTTTCATTTTCATTTTAATGCCAAAACCTTGCGGCAACCAGCTATAGATTTTTGTAAATTGCACGCAGTTCCTAGCTTTAGGTCGCGTGCTAGAATCGCCGATAGCAAAAGTATTAATAGTGTTATTCAGAGAACGCACATTTAATTAATTTAAATCCACCCGTAACTACCGAGCAAATCAATCGTTTCGAATTGCTAATATTAGTTACTGAACGCAATACGTTTTGCTATTTTCGTATATAAAAATGTTGTTGCAAAGACAACATTTTTCTGTGAAGCGTACATTGCTGTGACGTTCATTGACAAGTTCTTGGGCACGTCGATATAATTCGTACAAGTCGCACGACACGCGTCGTAGGTGCATTTAGTTGGAGCATCGAATGTATCTACGATGAAAAATATGGGAATGTTTAAACATTGCAAATATAATATTATACGTATCTGTGTGTTTCCTTATGATACTACCGCAATTCTTCGAGTTTCCCCAGTCTCTTTTCTTCATAAACCAATCCCAGTTTCCATGCATGTCAACTGCGTAGCAAATTTATCGATTAGGGGAAAGCGAAATTTATCTTTGGAAATCTAGAAATCAGGGTAATCTTTCTCCTTCAAGTGTAATTATGATAAATGAAAGTTAATGAATGCTGCTACGACAAAATACTTGTAAATACATGTGTCGTTATTAAAACGCTTATGGAGTAACGAATGATCAAGTCTTTGTAAAATAGTCGAATTTGTTTATACTACCATATCGGAAATTAAATAAATTTTGCGACTAATTAAAGAATTGTAATTCAAGTTGTAATTAAAACGGACCTGGCGGAAACTGTGGTAAGTATATAAGATGTAAATAAGTATGTAAATATATGATTTGAAACGCACAACAATTTTCTGTGGATTCGTCGTCGCTATGCGGACAATCCGGTACGCCATTGCACCAGCTACGTTGTGGCATACATATAGTACTGTTGAGACACAGGAAGGTACCGATGGGGCATTTGTCTAAAATATGAAGCGAAAATATACGAAAAAAGATGTCAGAGTCGATACATCTTTTATTACATTTTCTGAGTAAATTGTATCCTAAAATTATGAGAGAATTCGCGAAAATATTTATCACGCAGCAGTTTATCACGTATGCAGACAATGGTTATATTTAACATACTATTGTTTTTTTATTTGTGAAAACAATAACTAATAGTCCAACAGTCCACAGTTTCCACAGCCATAGCTCGAAGAACGCATTTTTATCTTGTAAAAACGCGTACGTGCTAAGGAATAGAAAATAGTATTTAAGTAGTCTGCACATTCCAGACTACGATGTTTAATTGCTTATGATCTGCTACACTACTAAAGAAAGGAAGATATTGTGTACAATAACTGCAAATAATGAATAAAAATTTTGTATGATAGAAGATGTACAGTTCTTTTTTTCTTTTAGAACATTTACTGTACATGAATAAAATTTTTTCTATAAATATGGGTATACCTTTTCCTTTTAAAAAAATAAGAAATTTCTATTGTATTTTTAGGCGCTCTAATTAAAAGTGCCAATTATATTTATGTAATTTAGAAAATTTTAATTATTATAATTTTTATAATATTTATTTTTCTCTTTGAAGTTATTGATTTTTGTTAGAATCTCACAGAGATAAACATAATAAAGTCGCAATCTTGGAAAATTCTTTGGAGTAACGAAAAAATTGATAATAAAATTTGCTTAATATAAATCCGTTTATATATAACATTCTAACTAATCATACCTTGATTGAAATAATACATGAGTCCGGAAAGCAAACAGAGTATCGTAATCAGTGATGCACCGACGAGACCGATACGCTTGTATCTCATAATTTTTAAATATATATTTACTATCACTATTTACGAAGCTTAATTATGTTTAATTATTATAATTTTTATAATATTTATTTTTCTTTCTTTTGATGTTATTAATTTTCATTAAAATATTTAATTTCTCTCTTAACTGTAATTACAATCTTAAAATTTCGACGAAGAATAAACAATTTCTATACTCGAATCACTATACTGAAGATTTTTACGTGAGCCGTGAAACTGGCTAGCACTCAGGATACTAACTGCATGACACTAGTTGCTCGTGATGTAAGCTCCAATGTATTGCACACGCGCTCTTCGTCGACCCTGAAAGAGCTTTCCTTCGTATTTCTTCCAATCTTCCGACCAGCCATCTCCCTCGCCCATAAGCATAGTAACGTGCGTAAATAAGACTTACCATATAGGCTGTAGAATTCTTAATTTTTTGCAGTCTTATATTATGAATGCATCCCGTCATTATAGGATAACACTACGTAATATTTCGTAAAGGATTTCTCACAATCAATATAATAAATAAATAAAATTATAAGTATAATTATAATTATATTAATAAGTATAAAATAAATAAGTATAAGTATAAATAAATATAAATGTTATTATAAATAAATAAATAATTTAATATCGTATAGTAGTCAATAATAAAATAATAGAACGTTTCGACTTCACAGTCTTCTTCAGCAAAATTAATAATTTAAAATTCATGCCGATGAAATAAATAAAATAAATTCAAAAGCATAATAAAACAAAGAATAAAAATTGATCGCACTTAATTAACAATATAAAATATCAACTGGCGAGAGAACAGAAAAGAGGTAAGAGGCTATATCGAAACTAGCACACAAATATTATGATTTGTATATAATAAATAGAGGTCGAGATGTTAAAAACCATGGTGTCGATTGTGTATCTCTGACGAACATTCTCACTTCTCACACTTTCATCTCACGTGAAAAAATACGCGCGATTGGCTAATGACAAAGTAAAAAAGCGACATTCCTATGCTCACGGGAGCATTACTCGCGAAACGTGAATCATTTTATAGGAAGTTTTATGCATATAAGTTTCTTTTCTAGCATTTCTTCTTTTTAATGACAAAATTAGACGAAATCGTTTAGAGTCCGTATGCTTTGGTACATGTTTGTTTTACATAATACTAGAACAACACAGGCGCGCGCTACACGCGCGCCATTCATTTAATTTCATTGATATTATACACACACACACACACGCACGCACGCACACACACGCACGCACGCACACACGCACGCACACACACACGCACCCACACACACACACATTGTATACAGGGTGGCCCCAAACGTTCCAGCCAGACTTTGAGATTTTATAGGAAATTTAATTCTGAACAAAAAATTCTCTATAAACATGGGTCGAAAAATGCTTCCTTAAAAAGTTAGCGCTTAAAAACCTCTGAAATCACGGTTATTTTATACATTTTTATAAATATCAGGGAAAGTATGTATTTTTTAACAAAAAATACCGAAACAAAAGTTGTTGAGAGAGAGAGAATTAAATTATCTTTTAAATGAAATCAAAATGATTGTAGTACGGTCCATAGATTTTGAAATAATCAGTTTCAAATGTACAAAAAAGTATTTTTTCGGCTATCGACGGTAGAGCTTTTTAAAAATATCTTTACTTATGCTGTTATGAACTCAACTAATTTTTAATGTTTATCTTGCTTGTTGATTATTCCACTAAAAAAAATTAACTTTTCTGCATTGTTTAAACCAATCACCTATTTTAGTTTTAAAAAAGGATTATTTTATTTTTATGAAAAAGACTTTTATTTTTATACTTATTGATGTTTTCCAAGAAATTTATTTAGTTTTATTTTCTTCTTATTTCATTTTCTTTTCACCTTCTGCTCTTCCTCTCATCCTTTTATGGTAATTGCATTTAAACAATGCAGAAAAGTAAAGTTTTTTAAATGGAATAACCAGCAAAAGTAAGCTAAACATTAAAAATTAACTGAGTCCATAACAGCATAAGTGAAGATATTTTTAAAAAGCTCTACCGTCGATAGCAAAAAAAACACTTTTTTGTACGTTTGAAACTGGTTATCTCAAAATCTATAGACCGTACTACAATCATTTTGATCTTATTTGAAAAATAATTTAATTCTCTACAACTTTTGTTTCGTACTTTTTGTTAAAAATTACATACTTTCACTGATATTTGTAAAAATGTATAAAATAACCGTGATTTCAGAGGTTTTTAGGCGCTAACTTTTTAAGGAAGCATTTTTCGACCCATGTTTATAGGAAATTTTTTGTTCAAAATTAAATTTCCTATAAAATCTCAAAGTCTGGCTGGAACGTTTGGGGCCACCCTGTATATGTATATTTACAAGAATATAATTTATTAATGCGACCCGGGCACGCTTCAAGTTTTTTGCTTCATTGTGATTCCTAACTTAAACAGATAATTTTTAAATAGATTTGTAACAAATCTACTTTTAATCAGATAATTTTTTAATAGATTTTCAACATATATTTGTTCTAAAAAGTACTTCGCTAATTAATTATTGATTTCATATTTATTGTTAGTTTTGATTTTGTATTTTTTAGAAGTTATTTTTTAAGGGAAAATTGTTTTAAAATACTTGGCTAATTACATTGATTTCATGTACATTTTTGAGTAAATGAATTTTTATAATACACTTTTTTAGAAAGGTTTTTAGAGTTACATATTTTTAGAGAGTACACGTTTTTAGAAAGATTTATTACAGTTATGCTTTTTTTGGAATTCGATACCTACATATCTTTTATGTACTTGGCGTAAATTTTTTTCTTTTGTTAACCATTCATAGTAAATCGTTGGATAAACTACATATTTGTCTAAACTGGAAAAACGTTGTTGTCATATCTTACTTGTATGAAGTTTATATATCCCAGACAGCACAGTGATGTTTTAAAAACGTATTAAAAATATACATATTGGACGTTCCGTACGTATTTTAAACATCCGGATTAGAGCCGGGGACATCTTTAGGATGTTTTAAAAACATACAGTGTTACCATTTTGGACATCCCAAAAACATCCATTTTAAGGATAAAACGGACCAAAATTGGACCTATTTAAAACATTGAGCAAATTCAGGTAAAGACAGGGGCTTTAGGACATCTTTTTCATGGATTAAAATAAATGAATAAAAATATACGAATGGAGCGTCGTCTAGCTCTTTAGCAGATGAAACGTAATATTTCTTACAGGAACTGTTTTTATTCTTTTTTTACCAACATACATTCTTCCCAAGCGGTCACCCATGCAACTCCTCATCATGTCCAACGTTGCTTTACCTTGATGATCGAACGAGAACATCTATCTTCAGCATCTGCTCAGGACTATATGTTAAGAAAGACATAGTTCTTTCTATTATATGAAAATAATATAACATAGGCCGTGTTCCGATATTCACTGCCAGTACTGAAAATCTATAGTAAACGTACCTAACGACAACTATGGATTTTCAGTACTGGCAGTGTATATCGGAACACGGCCATAATATGCAAAATTATAAAAATATGTAATTGCATATTGTAAATTGCATAATTTTTTAAAAGTGACTATATGTTTTCTTTACACCAATTGATCCATCTTATTATTCTGTTTTTAAAAATATTAATCTAAGATAATATAAAAATTAATATTTTTAAAGATATTTTTCATTTTATGTCAAAATGTACAAGAATAATGTATAAAATATCTCGTAAACTATTAACATTTCATAACTATTCTACAAC
>NJRL01002385.1:0-11316 GCA_003063815.1 Aphaenogaster rudis
AAACGACGACATCTATGACATTACTCATATCGGAATCATATGTCCCCCTTTAGGCCATACAACTTTTGTCTGAAACGTTTTTCCGTATCTTTTATATTTTTCGAGATATTTGCCTGGGGCAATTAAAACTAAACACCCTGTATAACGTATTAATATTAAATATATAGGCCTATTTTCTGTAGTTGTCTCGAGTTTATTATTTTCATATATCCTAAATTGTTTTAAATATTATCTTAAAAGTATCTAGATAAAACACTTAACTAATTCATCTTTTATCTAGATATACTCAAACCGGAAATATCTTTATCTTATCTGAGATACATGCGTGTATGTCTTATATAATCTGTATCTAGATTATTTCAAGTTATTTAAGCGCAACACTGACTGCATATATATATATAATATTTTTTATTATACACATATATTACATGTATACATATATAATTTAATTTTTATCCATAATTTATATACAGTGTGAGTCACCTAACTTGACCTTTAAATTACTTATAAACTATTCGTTGTATGAAAAATTATTATATGCAAAAGTTGTACGATTTTAAAAGGGTCATTTCATACTATACATACTTTTTTTAGAAGTAGTGGCAGTTTTAGAGATTTAAAAGTCAGCTTTATTTTTTAAATGGAATTGTATGATTTTCTTTACATAATATGATTTCCCTACCCATGTAGCACAACAGCGCCTGAAAAACGTTTTGAAAGCGCTACTGCAGGTGCAGGAATTCAGCGCCAGCGCTTTCAAAGCGCTTTGCACGCGCTGCTGTGCTACATGGGTATTATTCTGCATATTAATATCAGTAATTGACAACTACAAACGCAGACTTCAATTATGCATAGAAAACCACAGTCGAAAATTTGAACGTTTGATTTAAAATAAACATTAATTATCAATCTTATTTTCATTAAGCCGGATCAACACCTAATTGTGTTGCCTTAATTTTAATTGATCGGATCAATCCAAATCTTTTCTCTATAGGTCGAGTTTATCCATAGACCTTATAGATATGGACAAGCAATACAAGCAAGATTGCGTCCGTACTTCTCTCTCTAAAGAGTCCGGAAGTACGTTTCGCGCATGCTTGACATATATTATATTCACGCGCTATATGTTTAATCGACATGCGCAATGTACATTTCCGGACGCTTTGAAAAAGAGAAGTATTAAGAAGAAAAGAGAGAAGAAGTATGTTTCTCTCTCCAACCTCCTCCGGACACTGTTTCCTATGCAGAAACACTATTACTATAGCAATTGCCACTGATTTGCCAGTCCATATCTATAAGGTCTATTGCTGGATTCACACTGCATCCGACGTCCGACATACGACGTCCGATATCCAATATATAGCCTTGAATTTTAGGATATAAAAAACGAGATTTAAGGAAAAATTAACTGATCTATAATCATCTTTTTGACACATGAAATACGAATCTGTAATGAAAAAAGGGAGAATTTTATTTAAAAAATGATTTCAGGTAAAAATGGACCATTTTCGGTTTAGATCAGAAATCGACACTAGCACTATAACATGTCACGCTAGAAATCATAAAATTTTTATATAAACTTTTATACAAAACTTTTTTCGACAGAAGCCTTCCGAGACAACATCCAAAATCGGGACATAAGGCGTCTTTAAGACATCTTATATCCCGATTTTGGACTTTGCGTTGTCTGGGAATTCAAAACTAAAGCCTAAATACCATTTTAAAAACATTCAATAAATTTTTAAAATAATTTGTATGTATGTTTAAATTGCGTAACATTTTGATCCATAAATTATTCGAAAATAGTCAACAATTAATACATCAATTTGTTCAAAATTTCATGAATTTTAATGTTTTAAAACATATTTCTACTTTAGATGTCAATAATGAAAAGAATATATAACCTAGGGTGTCTGTTAATTTGGCAATTTTTTAAATTCTTATGGGACCCCCTCTAACTTTTTAGTCGGTAAAAAGAGAAAAATTTTAGTCCTAAGTAAAACATAATACGATGAGTCTAATGCCGGGTCTACAATGAATCGTTAGTCGTTAGTCGGAAGCAAATTGACCAACCACAATTGATTATTCGAGGAATACTCGACTGTGGTTGGTCAATTTGCTTCCGACTAACGACTCATTGTAGACCCGGACTAAGGGTTCCCACATCGACTTTGAAAATTCCCATTTAAAATACATTAAGTGTTAACCAAAATTTACCTTTTTCAATCTTCGCAACGTATCGTGCTTATAGTTTTTGTTTTTTTTATCTGAACTTGGAGGCCGATGGTCATCTTACATAGGGTGGATTCCGTAAAGCGCATATGCGCGCATATATCTATAGCATACGTAACGTTTACTATAGAAAAATGCGCGTATATGCGCTTTACGGAATCCACCCATTATAACATTTGAAATTTCACTCATAGACAATCGATTGACACACACACTAAGATAGAATTTTTTAAGATTTGGTAATTTGTCAATTCTTTTGTTTTATTACTTTTATTGCTTGAGGCTGCGGTCCACTTGGTGCTACAAATGCTTTAAAGCATTCTTTAATTGGTCAATTAATAGAATTCTTTATTCTAATTGGTCAATTGAACGCTTCGAAGCATTTGTAGCATCAAGTGGACCGCAGCCTAAAGTTGCGTTGTTAACTTATCAATTACAAATTTTAATAGTTAGGTTAGGTAAACTCAATGTATTTTAAATGGGAATTTTCAAAGTCGATGCGGGAACCCTTAGGCCGGTATTCATAGTCGATTCTTATATTTAAGACCGTCTTAAGTATTGTCTTGAGATGTCATCAACCAATCACAGAGCCGTATTACCATCTTAAGACATTACTTGAGACGGTCTTGAAATAAGATTCGACTATGAATACCGGCCTTAGACTCATCGTATTATGTTCTCCTTACGATTAAAATTTTTTTTTTTTTACCGACTAAAAAGTTAGAAGGGGTCCCATAAGAATTTTAAAAATTGCCGAATTAACGGACACCCTAATATAACCATAGAAAATATACAAGGTGATCTTAAAAAGCGCCCACTATTTATATATTATTCCTTGTAAAAAAACTGAGTCGAAAAGTCCTGAACGATTTTTTTCTGTAATGCTTAATAAAGCAGTAATTATTGAATAAAGCTAATCCAATCAGATGCAGGCGTACGTCAGTGAGCCGCGCGCCTGGTAGTAGTGTACGTGAGCGCTCGCCGCTAGCGTGCAATTCTTAGGGCCATGGCATGCAGTAAAACTTAAACGTAAGCGAATCAACCAATCATAAGTTTTGAATTTTAAGATGGCGTTCTTATCGATTGTGATTGGTCGATTCGCTTAAGTTTAAGTCTTAGTGCGTACGTTTTTTTGTGTGCCATGACCCTTACATATCGTAATAATGCGAAAAATTTTATTTTGCATTAATTTCTTCCGTCAAAAGCATCTCCTTAGAAAAAATTTTGACAAGGGATAGAACTCTTGTCAAAACATTTGAGATTATACAATAGTGCTTACATAAAAAACCTACAATCTTTTCGCTTACAAATTGTTCTTTGTAAATTCGAAACTCTATGCGTCCTTTTACATAGAATAGACACATGATCTTTTTCTTGTTGATATTCCTTAATTAAATTATACCTTAAAATATCTTTTCAGTAATTCTCCCATAAAATTCGTTCTCTATGTATAATTATGGGTGCTTTCCATTTAGTGACACAAGTCGGCACAAACGTCGTTCTATCTTTCTTGACACTCAAGAGAGTAACAAAGACAGAATGACACTTGTGTCGACTTGTGTCACTAAATGGAAAGCACTCTATATCTATTACAGATGACTTTATTACTTAAAAAATCAATTTCTTAAACAGTTTCTACAGAAAATGTAGGAATATTAAGAAAGCATGTAATATAAAACAGAAAACAAGATAAACTTTCTCATTATCAACATATGAAGATTTGGAAAAAAATAAACTCTGTTTTATGTTAATTATTTTTTAAACCCATTTCTTCAGAAATCTTTGCGTTAACACTTAAATCTGAAAATGTATCATTTAATAAATATTTTTGCGACTGGTTTCATTTTTAGTTACTCTGAAGTAATGAATTTTTTAAAAGAATTTATTATAACAATTATATATCCAAATAAGTTCATGCTAAAAATAAAAGAAAAATATGTAAAACGTAAAAAATAGAGAAAGGTTCCTTTCTTTATAAAAACTATTTAAGGAACTAATGCTTCAACGTGTATGTATGAAAATCTAGTTCGTGCAAAAACGTGCATTGAGGTTCGCGAGGCTCATTTCGAAAACTTGCTGTAGTAAATCCTTTTCAGGACTAAAAAACAGTTCTTCTAAGGATTAAAGAACAGCTCTTTTCAATGCTATTATAATAAATATCAAAAATAAGAAACAAAATCGATTATCAAATGACTGTTTTTGTAATTTGTATCATTCCATCCAGTTTCCAAACTGAAAATATAATTGCATAAATTTTGAAATTGATCCAAGTTATTTAGAATTCGCATAACACAAAATTTATATAAAGAATAAAGCAAATTTCACAGTGCTTAATTTTTATAGAAAATCACACTTCTAGCCAATATCTTCTTTATGCATGCTACATACATACTATTATCATTAATTGTTATTCTATTTTACAGAATTTATTTTTATTTTTTGCATTTTTTATAGAGTTATATTAATGAACTGTATCTGTGATAAAAATCAAATATATATATATATATTTGTTTAAATTTATAGTATACGCATTTTTATTTTTTAATTATTCTGGATTTTTAATATTATTTATATTTTAAAAAATAAGTAATGTTACAATTATAAATTATTTATTTAGCATAATAAAGTATTAAAATATTATACATATATATAATTTTTATTTTATTACAAAATGTTTAAATAGTTTTTATAATTTTAGAGTTTTAATATAAAATAAACTAATACTTTTTTATACTTTTATATTAACTTATATTAAGATATTTTTATTTTCAGTTTTATAAACGTATATTTTTTTTGGTGAATATTGATTTTTGGAAGTTTCTTTATCCTTGCAATGAATGTTAATATATATATATATATATATATATATATCATCATATATAAAATATCATATACATATATATATATATGTATATGATATTTTTACCAAATAAAATATTTTACCTGTATTTTGCATCACTATGTTCGAAAAATTATTTTTACACATTTTGCTTTTTCAATTTATCTTTTATTTTTTTATTAAATGCAGATTATATGTGTACATGTATGTGTATCTTATATTTTTTATTAATTTTTAAAAATGTTTAAAAAATATTTTACGTTAACTAAAACAGTTAACGGCACATCTTTTCACTTACCTATATTAGATACTTTATTGATATCATAGTCACCGCGCATGCGTGAAAAATCTATATACCAACACTGAACACAAGCAGTTTGCGAGTCGCTAGCAGTCGTTCACAGTCGTTGCCGAGTTACTGTAGTATACGGTGGTTGTCGATAACGCTCTTGCTATTTGCTAGAAGGAAGTCGATTACTGATATCTCAACAATGGGTCACGAAGGAGAAGTCACTCTTATCCAGAATTCTGTAAGTAGTAGTGGTAGAAGAATTCGGCGGATCACTCGTCTGCACGAACGGGATGTGTATCATCGCTGTAGCTCTTACACAAATATGTGAAATAAGATAACCTTGAGTTCATGCCGCAAACGCACGCGCAAACGATTGCGGTATACCCTAGCGCAATGTTGCCAGAAACTAGAGAAGTGTAGTACCAACTTGAAGAAGTAGCGCATATACTGCAATAATATTGCGCGATTATATCGATTTTTACTTCTAAAACTATGCTTATAAATTAAGTTAATAATTCTAAATCAAACTGCGATGGAAAATAATGCGCAGTGCTACTTCCTTGTTATTTCCTTATCGCAACGAAAAATGTTGATTGTACAATGTACAGTCACAACCACCTGATACGACTATAGTCACCAACTATGAGTCTGGCAACACTGTATCCCAACGTGCCCGCGTGAAACGTGTTGTACTTTTTCGCGAACGTATTGTACCTACTTCAGCTTCGGTCCTGGGTCGCGACCTTGAAAACAATCGATTCCGCATTGCGTTATTACGCGACGCCTTTTGTTGCAGATATAATTTGAAAGCGCAAATTCCAGCGAAACAATTCCATGAGTATATATACTCCGATCGTAGCGATAGATGATTCGTTGAATATTACGTCAATCGTAAACGATTTTAATTACGTCACCGTTTAATCGCGAAGACTTGAATCATCGAGGAAATGGCGTATAATGTGGTCGTGCCACATGCTTTTTACTAAACAATAATTGAACACGATCATTAACGAGATATTAATACATTGAATACGTGGCAATAGCTCTATGATACACATCGCATTAATACACATACGCACACATGTATATGAATATACACATATATAAAATTAATTTAAAGAAAATATATAGCTTTTAAGAAAAAATGTATATAGTTGTACATTCCATACTTTTTCTAAGTAACTATCTATTCTTTACACTAATTAATTCATTTCATTATTCTGCATAAAAGTATTGAAATGATTGAACAATTAATTTCTTACGAGATATTTTATATTTTACGTCAAAACATATCAGATTAAAATATAAAATATCTTGGCTCCCTCAATTTTTACTCAAAACTCACACAATTTTCCTGCTCTCATATCTTATGCAGAATATTCTAAAAAATAGATTTAGGCCCGGTTGCATCAACGTTATTTTGGCTTTAAGCGAGATTTAAAACTTTTAAATTTGTTGTACTAAAGCAAAAGCGACACCTGAAGTGTTTTAATTTGCGTTTATCTTATTAAGATTAGCGCAAATTAAAGCACTTTAGGTGTCGCTTTTGCTTTAGTACAACAAATTTAAAGTTTTAAATCTTGCTTAAAGCCAAAATAACGTTGGTGCAACCGGGCCTTAAAACATTATAGAGGATCAATTTTTTTAGATGTACAAAAAATGCGCTTGAATTTTGTTGATTCATTATTGCCAACAAAAAAAGACTTCATAAGATATAATGATTATTAAACTATTAAAATTTTTTCTGTACCATTTTTTCCTATCTTTAACTGTTCTTAAGAAAATCACAAGTGGACAGTTGCTTTCGACTATCCTGTATGTAATATGTACAGGGTGATTCAAAAGGTTACTGCCTTAACGAGCGTATAGAGGGGTTAAAATAGAACAACTTTCGATCAGGAACCTATATTCTCCGAAGTAATCCTGAGTTAGTACAGGCCTTTGAATATATGGGGGAACTCGAATAATATACCAATGAAATAATCGTAATTTGCTACTCTTCCACTGGCTATATTTTGTTTTTATTAAGGTTTTGTTAAGGATTACTTTAACTTACAAACTGAATTTACAAAAGGTGTTCGAATTGGTGACCTCCACATTCAATGCAAGTATTGCATTGTCGAACAAAACTCTGGCAAACTCTCTTTCAAATATCCCAGGTATCTCACAGACCATGTCACATGCAGCAACCCAGTGAGAAATGATTCATCGATCGACATCGAATCGACGTCGAAATTATCGAAATTACATAAAATTTGATGTAATTTCGATGATTTCGACGTCGATTCGATGTCGATTCGATGAATTTCAATTAGTCATTTCTCACTGGGAAGTATCCTGGTCAAAAGTTGTTCAGGTAAATTCAGTTTGCAAGCTAATGTAATCCTTAACAAAACCTTAATAAAAACAAAATAAAGCTATAGTGGAAGAGTAGCAAATTACGATTATTTCATTGGTATATTATCCGAGTTCCATACATTCAAAGGCCTGTACTGACTCAGGATTACTTCGGAGAACATAGGTTCCTAATCGAAAGTTGTTCTATTTTGACCCTTCTATACGCTCGTTAAGTTTGGCAGTGACCTTTTAAATCACCCTGTATATACTATATATATATATATACACATAGACACGCTTTATGTATATAATAAATACATATATTTATATGGAGAATTATACATATTGCTAACCTACAATTTTAGCTAAATAACGATCTTATTAAAAATTACATTATTTTACCATCACAAATCAGAGAGATATGTGGTTTTTAATTTATCTTTTTCAAAATTATTGAAATCCATGTGGCAATCAATAAGATTATTTGCCTCATGAGGACTTATGTAACTTGGACATTTGTTGCGCTTTTACGTCCTCTTGGGAAATATTGCGGTTAGAAGAAGGAAAAACAGTAATTTGAATAGGTTTTAAATAATATCACAGAAATGCAATTTCATAAAAATATATTATTATATTATACAGATTAGTATATATGTATACCTATAAAACTTCGAGATAATTATAAAATTAATAGTGTTATATAGGCAGACTAAGCGCCATGGTTTGTATACAGTTATATCAGCTAATCTATAACGGATGTCAAAACTCTCCACTTAACTTAACTGACCTATTTGATAATCACAAAAATTTATTTATGATTGTGACACATTGAGTGTTGTGTTATGATTTATAATTTATAACATTCAAGATTTATGAATTTTACATATTTACAAAATCTTAAAAATATATAATGTAACACAAAGATGTTTATACATATACATTCCAAGCTAATTAATATTATGTTGAAAATTTAAACATTTACGTATGTAAAATTCATACATCTGTTTATAGTGAAAATAATACGATGCGGAAGCAAAATTAGTAAAATGTGCATATCTCTCATACAAGTCATAAAAAGAAACAAATATATGTTATACATTATATGTATACATTCTATTTAAACATTAATAAAGCATCGTATATAATATATCACGCTTTATTAATACTTAAGAAGAAATAAAAAGTCACGGCTTTATATTTGAAATTAGATATCCCCGTATTATATCTAAATACGAAATCAATGATATCTAAAAATAATTAGATATCATATATATCTAGATATAATAAATAATTTAATAATAATTTTAGTAACTAAAAATAATAAATATTTTAAGTATAAATTATTTATCATAAAGTTATAATAATATAAGTAATAATATTTATTATATAATAAAACTAAAAAAAAGAGGACCTAGCTCCAATAACCTTGACATATAATATCAAGTTAAACTGAATAATCTTAAAAAAATTTTAGTCGACGCTCTTCATTAAAGTGGAAACAAGTGTTGAATGCGATAACTTGATAAATTCGATCGAACACAAACTTTGTTTGTATGTTTGTTGTAAATAAATGTGAGGAAGAGTCTGTTTGATAAGAGCGTGAATTGGAAAAAAATACACACATACTACTTGATTAGAACTGTGATGCTTTACAATTAATAATTTGTCCAGTCGCCTTTATTGTCAATAATTGCCTGGCATCTCCGAGGCATACTTCCTACTAATTTTATGGCATATTTTAGAGATAAAGATCTCCAGATCAACCGAATTTGTCGAAAAATAACTGCTTGACCTTCCAAATCTTTCCACAAAGCTTAAGCTTCATGAATGCCCAAACGTTTTCGATTGGATTTGCATCCGATGACTGTGACGGTCAATCGAGTACGTCAACATCATTTTCTTGTTTTCATACGATACAAAAACGACTTCGATTTTTTGGGTCATTGTTCTCCATTATTGATAATGGAGGCGACTGGACAAATTATTAATAATAAAGCATCACAGGTCTAATCAAATAGTATGTGTGTATTTTTTTCCAATTCATTACAATAAATAGTTTTCGAGTTATGCCGGACACACTCTTATCAAACAGACTGTATTTCAAAGCCGAAGACATTTTAACCTAGTCCAATTCGAATTTAATATTGGGAAATAGTATTCATAGACTTACTTTGCATTTAATTAATGTTTGGATGTAATTTCCCATCCATTTATTTAATTTCAAATTAAAATTAAGTCAGGTTAAATTAGGAATGTTTGATTACATATACCCAGATAGCCCAAAATACTACAAGACGACGAAAAGATGTCTTTTTTAGGTCATCTTTTCGACAAAGCGAAAAGATGTCTGAAAAATAACGAAAAGATATCTCTTTTAAGTTGTCTTTTCGACAAAGCGAAAAGTCGACTAAAAGATATCTTTTCGTTTTGCCGAAAAGACAACATAAAAAAGATCTTTTCGTCGTCTTTCATCTTTTCGTCTTGTCATCTTTTCTTCGTTGTCTTTTCGACAAAATGAAAAGCTGCTCACCCGCGAGCAGTACGAGGCACCGCCGCCGAATGGACGCGGCAGAATTCTATTTCTCGTAAGTAAAAAGTCACAGGATAGAATAAAAGACAGCATTATGAGATTTTTTACTCATTCTAATGATATAAATCTTTGAAGGAGAGTTCCCAAAGAGTCCATCAAGAGTAAATATTATTTTGAAAGTAAATATTATTTTGACATTATGATTATATAATTAAGATGAAAAAATGTCTAAAAAAAATATTAATGACTAAAGAATATCTGAAACAAGTCTTAAAGGCGATTAAAGATGTCCACAATTAGTTATCTTTTAGTCATCATATGGACAAGGCTATAAGATGACTAGCAGTGGGATCTCTGTCGTCTATTAGTCATCTTTTTTTTTTCGTCGTATATATTCTCTTGCCAAAAGATATTTTTATAAGAATTTGGATATCCTTTAGTCATCTTTTAGACGACTTTGTGCTGTCTGGGATATGTATGACTATATAGTACTACGTCTGTCCGCAAGTTAACCTGTTAGCTGATGATGTCTTTTGTTTATGACAAAATATAAATACTAATCTATCGTTTACATAAAAGAACGGGTATGGCGGGGAGCACACACTTCTCCATAACGCAAAACGCATAATGCATAAGGAAATCAGCCAATCAGAATCCTCGGAACAAGGAGTAGGGATGAAAATAAAGGATTCTGTTATGCGTTATGGAGAACCCATACAGCACATGTAGATACTGAGAATGTTCGAAAGATATCGCAGCAGTATATTGCGTATATTCTCAAAACATTCGAGATACGTACTATGATTTACTGCGGACATACTGAGAAGACTTCTATGTCCGCCTTTTTCCAGTTCGTAGTATATACTGAGAATATTTCGCAGTAAATACTAAAAATATCACCAAGTACCAAGGATAGAATGTGCTAGTTTTGTCTTTTTTTTGCCAACGTCTTTCCAAGACGGTCATCCATTCAACTGCTGATCATGTCTCACACACGTTTAACCTTGATGATCCGAACGAGAACACCTACCTTCAAACGCCTGCTAACGATTATAAGTTAAGAGAGAGTTTTCTCCGCTATATGTA
>NJRL01002386.1:0-12239 GCA_003063815.1 Aphaenogaster rudis
ACGAAAACAAAGCTTCCTCTATGAGGAAGCAAAAATAAGTAAATTTTAAATTTTCAAAATATATTTCAAATATTTAAGAAAATATTTTCTAGGTGGTAAAAAAAACATTTTTTAAAATATTTCTAACAGATTTTTAAAATATTTTTAAAAATGTTACCACAAACGATTTTTAAACCATATAAACAAATTTTTGTTTTTCCGCTTTTATATTTAACGGAGATCCGTCTCACGTGCGAAAAAGTGCAAAAAGGTGCAACTGGAGCGAACGCATAGCAACAACGCGCAACGGCCAACATAGCGACGGGCTGTCACATTTACCGGTTCAGCATGAAGATAGCTATTCATTCATTGACAGCTGATCCCACGGCAGCCTGGCACGAGTTATCCCAACATCAGAAAGTTGTTAAAATAACTGCTAAATTGCCAACGACTGAGGCACCAAGTGACAAAGTACGTCCGACGTTTTTTAACGTTCCGATCTCTGCGTGGAAAGACGTAATTTGTGTTAACCTTAAAAGCTATCTTTACTTGCCCTATATGTTTAGCGCTGTTAATTATACATAGGCAGAATTTTAGTTTTTCATTTCTTACGTCGTCAATGTGAGTGCGTTAATCCGAGATATGCACAAGTTTTACAATGATTTTCCATTTTCAGTTGCGCGTGGTATGCATGAGCGACACGCATTCGCTCACGCCGTTCATAAAGTTTGATGTGCCCGCGGGAGACGTCTTCATCCACGCCGGAGATTTTACGAAATGTGGTAGTCTACAAGAAGTCATAGAATTCAATAATTGGATAGGTAAATTATCGTGTGTACTAATTGACGCTGTATCGCTATGCGAGAGATGTAGGCATTAAGAGATGTTTATTGCGTAATTCTAGGTAACTTGCCACACAAACACAAAATAGTTATAGCCGGAAACCATGAACTTAGTTTCGATCCTACATTCACACATCCCTTTTCTGTGCATACCAGTGGGGATCATCAGAAACATACAGGAACTAGCATACTCGACAATATACCTACCTTGGGTATGTCCAAGGATACTCTCGCAGAAGCTATTAAAACTACTAATGTTAAAGATTATTTGACAAATTGTACATACTTGGAAGATTCTGAGATTATAGTACATGGGATCAAGATATATGGTACTCCATGGTAAGTATCGTCATATCAGTTATACTAAATAACTTGGTGAATAAAAATAGAATATATGTGTACTAAAAATTTATAGAATTGAAAATGCTAAGCTTGTATTTACAATAGCATTTTTGTATTTTATGTTTAGGTATTCTAGAATTCAGTAAACAATATACACTGGAATCTCATAATAGTGAACCTCGAAATAGCACGCAACATCCCTTCCATACACGTTAGACGCACATGAGTAGCATGAGTGAGAATAGTGATAACAACCGCGTACATGGTGGCCACTAAAAAGAGTGAAAAAAATTCCTTGACTTTTCCCTAACAAAAAATTTTAATTTTTCCCTGACTATTAATTTAAAATTTAAATTAATAGTCAAGTGCCAATACAAATAACTAATTAATGAAGCTCCGAATTAATCAGTATTCAAAAACATGTTCACAATCTGCTTAATGGCGATGAAAAAAATTGTATTTATACAACTAAGCCACAAAGATTAACAGGATTGATTTTTTAAAATTTTGTTGCATAAACGTTTACAGCGAACATTACATTTGGTCTATAGTTTTATTCAAATTTTCTTGTATTTAGATCCATCTACAAACGTACATATCAACTAGATAGAATATCTTTTACAGGAACTAAAAGACTTAAACAACAGCAAGGAACTTTGGAATAAACAGTAGCGTATAAGCGCTGCGCGGTGCACAGTGCTCATTAAAGAGGTGTACCCAGGAAGTAATTTTTCTTTTACCGAATTTATAAAAATGCCGCTAGCGTATACGAAATATTTCGACGTAAATGTACTTCAATTTTCAACATTTTATTTTGATTAATTAAGAATTCTCACCATGTGAGAAAAAATTATTTTTTTAACTTTGGTTCTTTATATATATATATAATTATGGAGGAAACTTTGTTTCTTCTCGTTTCCCTGACTAATTAAAAAATTCCCTGACTTTTCCTAGACCATTTTTTTAATTCCCTGATTTCCAGGTTTTCCCTGACCAGTGGTCACCATGGCGTAGCAACGCGTATCCGTTGTTAATGGATTGTTTAGAGTTGAATCACACATTTGATTGGTATAACTCAGAAATTTTGGATTCTGAATCAAACTATTATATGATCATAATTTTTTCATTTATGTAAGTATAAGGCTGCGTTTGGTTTGGGCGCTCACGCACAGTAAGCGTCATACTATGATGCTCATTAAATGTAGAACAAAGATAGTATGACGCTTACAGCCTGTGAGCGCCCAAACCGAACACAGCCTTATGATACCATTACGGCCCTGAATTTCACGGTTTGGGAGTGAAATGGGGACGATCTCTTTATTACGTTCAAAGCCCCGAACTGCGCGCTACTACGAGGTTCTAGTGTATATACATGAAATCTATATTGATGTATTGCCTAAATAAATTTAATCTCGGTTAAAAGATCGGTGTCTGCCTTTTTGAACATATTATGCGAAATATTTGTAGAAAATAATTTCAGGTATATGAGATTCTTATTTCTGAGGGACATTTCATTGAAACTTTAGGCAACCAGAGTTTTGTAAGTGGGCATTTAACGTACCACGTGGAGAAGCATGCCTCTCAAAATGGGAAATGATTCCATCTGACACAGATATCCTCGTAACGCATACTCCTCCTGTAGGTCACGGAGATCTGTGCTGCACTGGAGTACGAGCTGGATGCGTCGAATTATTATCGACGGTGCAGAATCGTGTGAAGCCCAAATACCATGTATTTGGTCATATACACGAAGGTATGATGAATATCAAGACACGGCAGTGTCTCGCGCCAAGTGTATGCGCGACGTGCGCGACGAAGCATGACACGGGTGCTATACTTACGCCGCACAACTAGTTCGGCGTACCCGAAATTTATTATATATTTGTATTTATATAGGAATATCTTATTCATTTTGTGTAATTTTATTTTGCAGGATATGGTATATCTTCAGACGGCAAGATAATATACATTAATGCATCAACATGTGATATAAATTATCTGCCAAGTAATCCACCGTTAGTATTTGATATAACACTACCTCCTGGTATTCAAAAATCATAAACTTCAAACGAGATAACATAAATGTATATTTCATTAAGTAATACTACAACAGGAATACTTCAGATCTTTCTTACGAGCTTAAGAAAAATTTTTACGAGTGATCAACGTAAAATTAGTGATTAATAGTGATTATCCTTGCCTTAATTTTTAAATCACGATGTATGTATAAACATGTAGTATAAATATTAATTCGCCTTTCTTTTTCACACGATTTGTAATATCTCTCAGCAATGTTAACATTAAAGCTATCGACAATTTATATATACCTATTTCTACCGAACCGGTCAAATGACCGGTTTTTAAATAAAAGTTTTATTTTTTCCAATTGAATGCAGGTAATATATTTATCAGAAGAAACGAAAGAAGAGAGGTAAATATTGAAAAATTGATTATATGTATATTAAGGAAAAATCGTGAAGAGAGAGAATCAATTGAGGAAAATCGATAACATTGAATGCAGAAATTTAAATCAAAAGTTTAAAAACGGTCATTTGACCGGCGGTGGTAGTTTTAGTGTTAAATAAGACATCCAATTTGTAATCTCTTTCTTATATAAAAATAAATTATATATTATATTACCCATATCTCTTGATAAATGTAAAATTTTTATCCATTTTCAACACGAGATTACCTGATATTCTTGTTAAAGAATGGAATTGATGAAAAAACTTATTGAAAATACGGTATTTTTAGGGATTTTTTAAAAGTAATTATCACCAGTAATTAAAAAAATCACTTTTACTTTTTATATATTTATTGTAATACCCAATCGAGTAACAAATGGCACTTAAGCAAGAAAAAGTTTGCAATCGTCATCATAGTCATATCCAAGCTAAATTCGCATATTGATTGAAGGCTACTTACTGAATAAAATCAGAATTAGCATTTTTATCGAGCCTTACAAATTATTTCAATTTGAATATCGCCATTATGAATTATTATGCTTGCATTAAAAACACGATCAGTGCCATTTTCCTATCATGTACATCATAATAGTAATGCGTTGGGCACATTTTAGTTATACTACGAAAATTTAAGCAATTTCTTTTACGTTGATGTATATGAAAAATTTATATATATAGATATTGCAGATCTAAAATTGATTCAAACTTAAACTGATGTTCGCACTGGCAGATTATACTACGACCATTGCTACATGCATCGAGGACACATTTTAATTACAGTTTACAAATGTTTCAATCCATTAAATTACTAATGATCTCGTCGTCATAACATAGGCATCCTTCTATCATTTTGTTTTAAATCGAGACCGATGAAAAAGATGCTACGTCATAAGTTATATAGAGTTGAAGCTGCACAACTCTCTTCGATCACAACAAAATTCTAAAGCATTATGTATCTCTTCTACTGTTTAGAGAAATTCGTAGAATTATTAAGTTTACAAAAAAAACACCTTACATATCTAAATCTCTAATCTTCTAAAGTTCATCGTTTCATGTTCCGTACCGATTGATTTTGTGTGTAATTGCTATTAGAAATTCATGAAAAAATAGAACAAGTATAAATTTCAATTTGGAATTAGGACACACAGAATATGCACCTAACTAGCAGGTAGACGAAGTAGTTTTTAACTAACAATAACAATAAACAAATGTAAAAAGAGTATGTTCTTCTTACACAGTTTGAAGTAGATTACGGAAGATTTTCGTCTAATACGGTACATTTGAAAACAGGTATGATACAGATTCACCATTATGTGTCCGCCTCACTGCTTCGGCAAACATCATCGAGACATCAATACACTGAAAGATAAAAGATAATCAGTCTTCTATGTTACGATTAAATCCATATAACACCACTATTATCGCGATAAGAATTTCGTGTGAGAATTTCTCTAATGTACAAAAAACAATTACCTGAATCTTTGGGCAATCTTTCATGTGACCATCTTGAGGAATAGTATTGGTCACTACTACAGCCTCGAAGCAAGCATTGTTAATCCTAGTAATTGCCGGCCCACTAAAGATACCATGCGTAAGTATTGCATAAACCTTCGTGGCACCAGCTTCCAACAGTTTTTCCGCTGCGTGACAGATGGTACCGCAAGTGTCAGCCATATCGTCTACGAGGATAGCAACTCTGTCTTTGACATCTCCGACCAATACCATACTTGCGACTTCATTTGCTTTTTTCCTTTCTTTATGTATAAGCGCAAACTCGACATTTAATCGGTCTGCGATGGATGTGACCCTAGAAAATAAAAAACAATTGATGTATCTTTTCGATTAAAATTATTTTTCTGATTATTCACCTTTTGGCACCACCAGCGTCAGGGGAAACAATGATACTGTTTCGCCATTCAACAATATTCTCCTTGATCCACTTTAGGACAGCTGGTTCAGCGAATAAGTTGTCTACTGGTATGTCGAAGAATCCTTGTATTTGACTAGCATGCAGGTCCATTGTGATAATGTGATCAGCACCCGCCACGGAAAGCATATTCGCAACTAGCTTTGCGGAGATCGGCGCACGACTCTGTAAAATACATTTCGATAGATCAATTTCGAGAATTTGTTACGAGTCCTTCAAGTCCATTTGCAACTGGAAATATCCTGCAATTTAAAGAAATTGCTATTAAAGTCTCTTAAAAGCACGAAAAACATCCGAGAAATTGCAAAAAATTATGAACCAGTTTATATTTTGCTACCTTTCAAACTAAATAAAAGTTTTAGAAAATATGTTAATTTATCTCGGCTGCCTATGTCGGCTTTTTGGAAGATACAACATGGTTTACTAAATATTGGAGATAGATTGCCGAAAAGAGATTTTTTTCAGAGGGGACAAAATATGAATACAATGGCCATGTATTAAAATATTACTCTTCAGAAGATATAAATATATTCATAAAATACATTTTTTGACAGAGAACGTTGCAAATGCACCCCAGTTAGACTCTCAACAACTATCGTAAGTAAAGCAAAATATCTAAAATTATGAACGCAAAACGGAACACAATGCATCTCGGTCCCTTACCCTCATATAGCAAAGGATAGTATGAGATGAACAAGAGGGCAAACATTATGTAACAGATATGTAATATACGGATAAGTATATACCACAAATGTAAAAATACATTCTAAAAAATAAATATGTCAATATCGCGAGTGCATTTCTAACATTGTATGTGCAAAATTATATAAAAGAGAATTTATAGTTTGCAAATTAAAATATATCCGTATTAGTACATTGTCTTCAACATAGAGAAATGCATTGTGCAAATGGATGGAATATTTTTAGTAAACCACAATACCTGTAATGAGTATAAGGTTTACAAAAGCTATTAATGTTTTCAAGGTACTACCCGCAATTATTGTATTGACAAGACAAGTTATCACCAAGATAACACATTGACATTCCTATGCTATTTAAGCATTAATAGGATAGGCAATATTTGATTAGTGCACTTGGACAATAACACTGATTTAAGCTTCAATAATTAGTACCCAATGAAAACATACATGTGCATACCCCGCTATACTAATTGCCAACAATGTACTGCTATTATATTAATATTTTGCCCTCTCATTCGGATATCAATATGCTTTGACCAAATATCTCATTCATTCATTCATTCAAAGGGATACCACTGTGTTGTATAGCAACGATATTATAAGTTTGGTTAGTCCTACAAAGAAAATTCTTGTTTGAATTCAAAAATAATATTACAAATCGAATGGTTCATCGAGTTATCATTACAAACGCTGCACTCGACAATCTCGTTGCTATTATACTCACTGTAGACAGGTCGGGCAGAATATCCTGAAAATACCCAACTATTCAGAAACTTAAAAGAATATAATTATAACTTTTTTCCTCGCAAACGTTATAGCAATAATAGTTTCTTTTTTTTAATTTCTTTTTATTTTGCAATATAATCTAAAGGTATGATAAATGATAGTTATGATAGAGCTGATAACTGTTTACCAGAAGGTAATATAAAATTTTTTAATTAGAATTTTAATTTTATACATTATTTTTTTTCATGCAATACCCAATTAATATTAAGACATTAAGAGGCGCTCATTTTTGTTGTACGTAAACATATAAATACTGCCATATCAGTACTATAAACTTTTATTTAAAATAAATATATGTATTAAATAAACAGAATAACAAAAAATGTAAGACATTATTTACAACATAGTTAATAAAATTAATGAAATAAAGTACAGCAGAAAATTGTTTAATTACGTAATTATTATTGCCGTGGCAACAAAAATGTGCAGAAGACCTCCCTTGGAGAAATCTAGCACGAGTTTTGTAACAGCCGTTTGGGTTATCCAACTTCTGATAACCCTACGTCATATAAACAACATGCTTGAAACGTATGCATTTGCAGTGCTTAAAATTCTAAAATATTTGCTATTTGTCTCATTATAAACATCTCAATTACGTCAAGTGATAAAATGTTATATAAAAGTTATAACTCCACGTGTAATATAATATAGTTATCTATATTCTCTCTGTATTTCAAAATGCACATGTTGATACTAAAAGCAATGAGTGTTCAAAATGAAACTTTGATATGACGTAAACCTGATTAAATAACGGAATTTGTAGAAGCTTAACTCATGCTTGATTTTTTTACGAGATTTAAGTGGTTATATAAATGATATAATTCACTTATAATCATAATATGATATCTACAAGTAAAATATAAAATATTATTGCAAGTTTCATTTATAATTCATGCATTGCTTGAATATTTTAATTATATTATCCCTGTATAATTAATAATATTTCCCCTGTATATATACTTGAATGAATATATGCTAATTTCACCATTTGCTTCACACAATATGATACTTAAAAAGACAGCATTTTTTATATCATACATTTTATATATTTGTAGTTAAATTTTTAAGTCATATATCATTTATATAAAAACTCTCTATTTATTCTTATAAGATATATACAGTTATTTAACATTTACAGTCATAAATGGAAATAACCAGCCAATATAATTCCAGCTACCATTAGAAATTAATATTCTCATTAATTTTGATTTTGCTCCTTAACAGCAAAAGACATAGATATCTTGAGTAGATATTCTCTAAAGAATGTAAAAAAGAAGTTGTAATAATCAGCGAATGGTGAAGGTCCTGTAATCTAAGTGTATTATCTGGTGCAGCCCAATAACATAAAGCTGGCAGAATACAAGCATATTTCGTATGACGATGAGATCAAATTTTGCGTTCCAGAAATGATATTACTCCATTGGTCTGTTGCAAAGCTATGAAAGAATTAAAAGTAGAACAAATAAAAGGACCGCCGCAAGTTACCCTGAATTTCCACTCGTTCGACTTCATGACAATCTGATTTTTAGAGTCTCCACCATCACCGCCCTGTGAAGATATAGTATGTTAAAGAAATATATAGAGCTTCTTCTTTAAGATAACGTTTCCTCCGTTATCACGCTTGTTGTCTTAACTATTAAAACTTCAAGATAATATTTAAGATCATACATCAAAAATACATACTACAAAATTTACATTTGTGAACTTGCATAACACTGTAATAAAAATAAAGTGGTTGTCTGTATATATTGATACAATGATTTATTAAATGGTGATTAAATATTTTTAAGCAAAAAAACGCTCAGTTTATAATTTAACAAAAATCTGTAGCTAATGTGGAAAAAATTAACCACTTAAATAAGATTTTTAAAAACATGCTTCTTGATCAAGTTAATAAATTGCAACAATTGAAAATATTTCATCAGATTGGATCACATTAAGTGATTGTATAAAATAGAAGACGGGAAATCCTAATTGTATATATTAACTACCTGTATGCACGAGACACACCTAAATCCTGTTGAGAAAATTGTCATAAGTTCATATGTTACTTTACGTTATGCTTTCTGAAAGCCATGCCGCTGGTACTGAAGTATTATATAAAAGAAGAAATATATATATTAATATATTCACAAGTATCTATTTATTCAGAAATAAATAGATTGTAATTATGTTAATCCTCAAACGTACATTAGTAGCAATTAAAGAAAAAGAGAAATCATTGCAACTATAATACATATACAGTCTTTTAACGTACATATATACAGATGTATACGCCGCAATGATTATGTAAGTAGATAGATATAAGTCTCAATTATTAGAGTGTCTGTGAAGTGTTTTATAGCTATATGTGACGAATAAGATACTTTAAAATAGAACGGTGGCATAAATGTGTATATATATTGTGTTTAGCGTTTAATAAGGTACAAAACGTAATTATCATTTTATGAAAAAGTTTGTAATAGAAATATAATCTTTGAAAGTATTTTCAATAAAATTACAATTTTTCTATAAATAAATTTTCTATTGTAAATGCATATATTACACATATTTACTATTTATTTTTTATATCAATTTATATATTATCTCATATACTATATTATAGAGTTGCAAATAGCTCATTATATATTGCTTATGCAATCTCGACGAAAAGTCGTATGCGCATTAGCATTGAAGAATATTTTACAAAGCAAGTAATAATGATCTAATCAAAATATCGCAAACAATATTTCAATATGACACTAAACGGAATATTAATTTATTGGAATTATATATATATATATATTTGTAACTAATGAGACATATATAAAATTGAAATAATTGACTTATAAAAGACAGTTAAATTTTATAAAAGACAGTTAAAACAGCATTATTTATATATATCTCTTTAAACTACTTGTAAAATACAAATGTAAAGGAGCAAATAATAGTAATTCTATCCGTTTCACCTACCTTGTCTTTCTTGTCCTGCCTTGCATAAGGAAAGCAAGGAATAACCGCTGTTACTCGGGATGCAGAAGCAATTTTGCAAGCGTTGATCATGATCAGAAGCTCCATGAGATTGTCATTCACCTCGCCGCTTCCACTTTGCACGATGTACACATCTTCCCCACGAACAGATTCTCCTATTTCCACGCTAAACATTATTAAATCTTGCGTTATTTCTTCCAATCTTATAAGAACAGTGGAATATGAGCAAGGCTCTCTCGGTTCGACTTTTCGAGTAATTAGAAAATACAAATTGAAAGTTAATGCATTGTAAATGATATCCGACAAGCGCAAAATCCAAATTAATTTCTCGATATTAATAGGTACGTTACATTTGACGCTCGCGAGCATCATTTGTCCTTATTTAATATTTGACAAATAACAAAAAATGAAACATACATCTATATAACAATAATAAAACTGGGCAACTGAGAGTGACAGCGCGGTAATTAATGCGCAATGATTACAATGATTGAGTAAAAAATATATTTATGTCTCATTTCGAGCCATCTTCAGCAACATTAGTTAAGGTACATATTTGATGTTCGTAATTTTCCTCTAGATCTATGTCTATGGGATGAAATGATTCCAAGAACATTGTGAGCGCCAAGTGGAACGCACCCAATGCGCTTTACATTGGGCGCAGACTAGATTTTCTCGTTCATCATTTGCGACGGGCGACGAGCGCGTTTCGCGGGCTTGAAAAACGCGAATGTCGCGGGTGCACGCGGCTCCGAGCGTCGCGTTCGCCTCGCGAGACCTCGCGGCTCGAATCGACGCGCACGGCTCGCGGGCATCGAGTTAGAAAAACGGTTTAGGGCTCGGGGCGCGAGATCGTCTCCGAGAGAACGGGGTTAAAGCGGCGCGCGTTAACCCGCGCGGCACATAGGAATGTCGCCGAGATGCACGGACGTCGGGACGGGAAGGCGCGAAACGCGACGGCACCCGCGTGGCGAGACCCGCCGTGCGGGAATCACGCGGCCCACGCGCGATGACACGTGGTCGCGGCCGCGCGCGGCCGCCCGCTCCGGCGACTGACAAACGAAAAAACGTGGTCACGCGCGGCGTGGTTGCGGCGCGGTTAAGCGACCATTACCATGTCTCGAGGTTGCTGAATTTCTTGGTGACAACCTTGCCGATGTCGATGCCGAGGCGGTCCACGATCCGCTGGGCGAGATCCGGATGCGAGGTGCCGCTGAAGACCTTGATATTCGGCATTCTGCTCTGCAGGACTCGCACGCGTGAGCTCTCCAAGTTTGCGCGTAACAAACTCTTGGCACGCACTGGCTGCGACACGGGCATCACTACAACAGAAACCACCGGGGCGGTCGGCCAATCGGTGATCGCGCGCGTACCGGACGTGACGTCGCGCGGATCACGCTCCGCCTACGCGCGCGGGGGTATATCTCAGCGCGTAAAACGGAGCGGGGCTCCCTTATCGCGCCGGCCCCCGTTTTTTCCTCTCCCTCGGGCGGAAAATAACGATCTCCGATAAACGTGCTCGGCCGCCTTAATACCGATTGCGTAAATGCCGTAAATCACCAATCGCGAGTCGCGACATCCGCCGGCCGCGTTGCGTCGGCCCGGCGCGCGCTTCGCTGTCTCTCGCGAAGCGACTCGTCCTCGATGATCGATACGGCGTCTCGCACGCGCTCTCTCGCTCTTTCGTCTCTCTCTTTCTCTCTTACCAGTTTTTACTTATCGAATTTTTACTCGCTTTTACTCGACTAGCTCGGCGCACCGGCGCGCGATGACGCCTTTGCCACCGATCTCGCGACAAGGTGGTCGCGTCTGTGCTTCCACCCCTAGCGATGGTAACGTACTTTTATCGCGTTGATCCCGCGGCCGCAATCCGGATATCTCGATCGCTGCACGTGCAGTGCACGCGTACCCTTAAGGAGGTTCTCGCGCTACTTCATAGTCAAGAAACTGTCTATTCTTAAAATTGTGATAAAACGATTGAAATAATAATATAGAAGCATTATCAACAGTATTTAATTCGCTAATGTCATTGTTGCATAATTATTATTAATTTTATGTTATTAAATATTTTTAAAATTACAAAATAAAAGTTATAAGACGCTCATTTGATCTAAGTACCAATAGCAGGTAATGAAATATATAAATATGACATTTATTTACTATTACATCTTGAAAAATGATAAATTAAATGTAATCTAAATTAAAAATGTATAAATTAATATTTTTT
>NJRL01002390.1:11501-21510 GCA_003063815.1 Aphaenogaster rudis
TAGTTAAAAAGTTAAAAGTTAAATAATAATGGGTAGTAACTAGTTAAAAAGTTAAAAATTAAATAATAAAGTTAAAAAGTTAATAACTTTTAACTCTTAGTTATTTTTAAATGAGTTAATTTTTAACTTTAACTAGTTATTTTTAAAAGATATTAACTTTAACTTATTAACTTTTTTATTAAGTTAAAAATTTATCTATATGAGAAAAAAATGATAAAAGAAAAAATACATTCCACATAAAAACAATATTTGTTTGTTATTTCATATAAACTTAATTTACAAATAGAATATATATATATTACATTTATTTAATAATCCATATTCCAGTTGTTTTTTGAATGATCTAACTTTAAAAAATTACGACATTCTATTTTAATATAAATGTTTAATATAATGCTTTTCAAAATTAACTTTTAATTTAATCTTAACGTAACTTTTAACTGAGTTAGTTTTTTGTTTATGTAACTTTTAACGTAATTAAATTAATTTTATAGGCTATTAATATCAACTTAAAAAAAATATAAACTTACCCAACCCTGCTTTTTGAGTATGTATTAAAAAAAAAGAACAACTATTTTGTATAGGCAATCCGCCTATAAAAAGTTTCAATTTAATCGATATTAAAAGTTTTATTAAATAATTCTTCTCATTAAACTGATATAAAAATGCTTGTTCTACAAGAAACTATTTTTTAAAATTTACTACTAAGTTTTTTGTACATTTTTAAAATTGTGTAAACATTTTCTTCTTAAATTTTTATATTGAAAAAATTTGTTAAAATAAGAAATTTGTTGGGGCCCTTGTAAGAGCCTAGATCCGACCCTGGTCGTGACGCATCGCGCGGCTCGCGGATGCACACGGCTGGTACAGACGTACATACACGCCGAGGGCGCCGTTGCGTAATCCAGTGCGCGACACAAAAGATGATTTAACGATCGCGTCATCCGGCAATCCGATGCGCCGGCCCCGACGCATCGGGAAAAAGAATCTACGCACAAATCGGTCGAGTAGTATCCCCCCGTAACGCCGGGGATACTCGGGACGCGATGACAATAGAGAGTTTTTGCAATACCGTTTTTTAGATACGGTGAACGCTAAAATCACGTTATTGGGTCGACCCGATAACGTGATTTTAGCGTTCACCGTATCTAAAAGACGGTATTGCAAAAACTCTATTGAAAGGATGAGAATGTTTAAGGTGTTGCGGTTAATTTTTAAATTGTTTACAGCGCGTAGGAGGAATGTCAAACGTGTTGTTTGAGAATTTGTATTGCCATTTAATTGTAACGTCTGTTACAATTGACGTTGAGACGTTGATTCAGCGAAGACTTGAATTCGAAGCTTGACTGTAATTAGAGTCGATCAGTTTTTCTAGAAACTCCGAACGCTTCCAAAGATCCGATTGCTTGATGCAAAATTAAGTTAGTCATTTAATCATCATAAATTTCATTTCTATTGATGCAATCATACTTTATCTCTTATGATAGTTTTTGTCTTTATTCATTATGGATGATATATGATTTTGTCGATCTGTACAAACAAAGATTTTTATAAAACCACGTATATAAAAACTTTTGTACAGATTTGCAGAAGTTTAATGATAGATTGCCAGATAGATCGTAAATTATCGCATAAATAAGTCATTACGTTGGAGAATATCCGTTACCTTGAAAACGCTTGTTTGCGAGATTTAATTAACGCCATGCCGACCTTGTTTCGGCAATCGGAGGCAAATTATGCATTTCCGATCAAGGTTTAACAGGTCGATTCATTAAAGCAATGTATGTAAATAATTACGGAACATTAGAAACTTTTAACAAATAATAATTTTAATATCTATACACAATCGACGCTTGTGCAATAGTAAAGAAAATATCAATGACGGCAGAAAAAGCAATTTTTTAAAAATGACCACGCAAAATCCAAGACCTTGTCTTTGAATTAGCAAAAAGAGAACCATTTGAAAAAACATTGTCCATTATTACATAACATTATTATTATAACACAAATATATACATATAAGTCATTTTCGGTCGAGACTGATCTTGGTGTCTAATTATCTTTTTCCGCGAATTTATAGGTATATATATATTTTTTATCCCCGCAAACTACCTACCAACAATTTAGTCTTGAAACGCAGTCTAAAGTTGAATATAGTACATAATTAAATTGATAATCAATTTAATAATAACTATGCGAATAGCATCTTTAAAATCCTGTAAAGAACTTGTTGCGAAAAATATCACCTCAGCCAGAATTCGAACCTGGGAACTCCCTCCAATCCGTAACGGGTGTCTTATTAATAATAATGGAATTATACTGCATCCCCAATGGGGTTTGCATTTTTCTCCCTTCTCATCCTTTCTTACAACTCCTACTCTTTACCCGTTTGGACCAACATCTTAACGTCTCTTCCGAAAGACGGAGCCCAGTTTTACCTACCAGGGCTGCGTTCAGATTCCCCACCCGGGTGTCCCCAGGTATCATTTTATCCTTGTTGTTTACTGAATGTTAAACAAGGATAAAACGATACCTGAGGGCACTCGGGTGAGGAATCTGAACGCAGGAATCCTCTTCCCGGCAGGGAGCGCAGTGTCGGAAAATAATAATATCCATGTTTACTTGATCTAGTGGACTCGAACCTGGGTATTACATTACAGATTACGAGTCTGGCGCTCTACCACTAGACCACACTGCCGCCTCTAAGTGGGTCTTATTATTATAATTCGATTATATCCGAACTAAAGCGCGTGATATACTTACAAGAGGATGTGGAGTGCTCTATCTATAGGTCTCCTTTCTAAGTTGGTATCCAAGGAGTGCTTTCGCAACTGTTCTTCATTCTAAGCAAGGATATTTAAATGAGGTCAGTGAGGCGTGAAATTGAATCACATGGATTCGTTCATTTGATATTAATATCAGAGAAAAGTTCGCGAATGCTGATTGTAAAAGCCTTTTTGATGGAATTTACATACGCACGCAAGTGAAAATAAGCGAATAGAACTGAAAACATTAATAAGTATCACATACCCTCACATCAGGCAACGGTTTATCCAACTGAAGACTCGCAAACTCTTCAAATTCCATGATTCTTTGTCCAAGCGCGACTTGGTCTAATTCTAATCTAATTTTATATAACCTTCTAAACACACATCATCCTTCTTGAGAACAAAAGATACGTTCATGTTGAACATAAACGAAACGCAAAAAGTCATAACGAGTGCGCGCGTCAAATTGATTTTTTTTAATTACAAAATTTAGGGCATACTTAAATGCCGCAATTTATATCGTACATGATTGTGTACTTAGAATTAGATAATGAATTCATATTTTATTTTAATAAATTTTAATAAATCTAAGAAATAAAAATTAAATCGGGCTTAAGAAGTAAAGATCTTTCTAGTCTGACTTTTCAATTCAAGTTACTTTCTATTAAAAATATTTGTCTAGATTGGTGAGATAAAAGTACTTATATTTAAAAACAGGCGTATTTTTATGAAGAGTTCACAGTAGAAAAAAAACAAATTTTGATTCTACTGATACATATGATTATCAAAATTTAATAAGTATAATTACATTGTTAAGTATATTCATTTTATTGATTTGTTTCTTCAAACAATGCGTTCAAATACGTCATACAATCGATATATCATATTATATAAGATAATATTATCATATATTTCCACGCATTAAAATTATATTAAAAATATGAACGAGTTCTTTATGTTACCTTAAATCATAAATTGGTAAAAATTATATTTTTAAAAATATAAAAAAATTGTAAATATATAACACATTAATGTGTATATTCTATGTAGAATACTATAATAATTTTTGGTACATCAAGTGGTTTTGCAGAAAATATAAAAATAAAATCATGAACACATTTAACCACTTTCTTAATTAATCTAAGCTACAAATAGAGAGAAAATATAATATACTAAAGATGCTTTTCGACAAGAAACACACTGCCACACAATTGGTTATCAAATACAAATTTTTTTTCTTTTTTGAATCTTAGAAATCCATTTAACAACTAATTATGTGATACATTAATTAACATAAATTACACATTTGTTTTCTTGCTGGAAAACATCCGATGCTATATTATGTATATTGAAAAAAAATTTATTAAAATAAACGTCATCTTTATTACAAGAAAAACAACCGATTTTCCAACTGCGTACTTGGAGGTCGGTGAAGAACTCGTCCCACTAAAAACGATAACTTTTTTGCATAATGACAAGGTGCTGGTACACGAACAGTGCTTGAGCAATTGTAATACACATGAGTTAACTTATACGTCATGGTTTGTACTGTTTCTGCGTCTAAACCAGTATTGTCATAAATAATATTGTATGACGTTGGTGAAATTGTGCCCTGCCTAACTTGTTGCGATATTAAAAAAAAATCATACTTGAATGGACTTGTTATGACATCATCCACCACTGTCCCGATCGGAGGATTCTCTTTTTGATTGAATAGTCGAACGTTTATTTTTTTGTTCACAATGATAAACATCATTTTAAAATTTGGCCCGTAATATAGTTTTTCGAGCCTCTTTTTTAGATTTTGCACTTCATTTTCTATAACTTGTGAAATCTGACCTTCACTGACACCATCCCGATACATTATAAGATGCATCGGTAGTGCCTTGTTATAGTTGCGATAAGCCGCCACAGCTTTGCATACACTTTCGCAGAGCTGTTCTCCAAGATCTTCATTGCTGTGATATAAACTAATAGAGCTGTAATATCGTGTCAGCTTTTGGTCCACAGTTGCCACCATAGCCACTAGAATTACAAATTAAGAATTATTTCATTTACTTGGTTCATAATTAAAATATTATATAATGTAAATAAAATTTTAAAAACGTGAAATTAGGATCAAATTATTATGTCATAAAAAATATTGCAATTGTTATTAAAAAAATTTAAATAGAAACATCCAATTAATACTAAAAAATACTCACGAAAATCTCTGCCTTTAGTGTTTGAGTCATGGCATACATCAAAACCAATAGCCATTAATCCCTTTATCGAATGATTAATAGACCAAGGAGCTCCACCCAACTTACAGTTCATTTGTATTGCCACTTTTGTAGCAATACTCATTGTATTTCTTCCATTTAAATTCTTTTGTAGAAAAACCTGTGACGGTACAGGTCTATCTACACAACACTTCTTCTTAATAGCTGCATAACGATCACTACGATTATTGCTCACTATGCAAAACACTAAATCTGGAGTATTTTTACTAAGGATATTCTCGAGAAGCTCAGCATATGTGCTTGATTTATCCTCACGTAAATATTGCGTTCGCGGCTTATCCACTCTAAATGATACTGCATACGACACATTTGTAAGTGTTGTTACAAATTTCTGTAAAATTTTAGATTATTAAAATAAACATTTTGTATCAGAAGATAAATACGTATATATGCAATTGTATGTGCATAATTTATTTTTGATTCTGATATTTTATATAGTTTGTTTTCGATATATTTAACTAAAATTACTTACATCTATATTTGAAACATCACGTTGATTTCCAATTATTACCCAGTTTCTTAACTCTTTAGGTTGCAATAAACGTGCTTTTTGCATATTTCTCGTCCAATCTCCTTTCCAACTTTCAATTTTATTATTTGCAAATATAAGGTGTTCAGAAGGCAATATACGCGCAGGAACTTGCAGTAACTGACTCTCTAACGTCATATTCCAATCTTTAAGTTCTTGTAGAACATTTGGCTCTTGACGAAGTCTGCTATTAAATCTCAACAGTTTATCAATACGAGATCCAGGTGAGATACAAGTATGCACAGATAATGCTTTCATAAGATGAAAATTCTCTCTCATATTATCAGTTAAACCTGTAAGATAGAAAGTTTTATCGGTACAGAATTTATCTATAGGGTTTTCCAATAAGAGCTACCGGATGTTTTTAGGTTTTGTTTGAAATGCGGCAACACTGTTCGATGTTTGTGTTGGATATTTGTCATCTGTAGGTCATTATAAATTACAATTTTAGTCATGGAGCAATGGAAGAATTGACATTCTCGGATTTTCAGCCAAACTTTCACGAACCGCGGCAATATTTTCAGTTGAACGTTTTGAACAAGCACGCACAGGCGTCGGTACATCTTTTACAGATCCAGTTTCTTCGAATTTATATGCACTATATTGCAAATTGTTTTCTCTGTTAGGCGATTTATGCAGGCCGAAAAAAAATCACGAATTTTGCGAAATGTGTTTTTTTACAGAACACGAATTTTCGTAATAAGTTTTAACGATATGACCATGTTGTTCTACAATTTTAGTCATGTATCGCTCCATGACTAAAATTCTAATTTGTAATGACCTACAGATGAGAGATATCCAACACGAACATCAAACAGTGTTGCTGCATTTCAAGCAAAACCTAAAAAAACATCTGGTAGCTCTTATTGGAAAACCCTATATATATAAAGCATAAGAATGTTACATATTTATTTATTATGTAAAAAAACTTGTACATTAATAAATACCATTTTTTGAATATTCAAATATAAAATATACCTGTAGCACGACACAATTCAGGAACGAGATAAACAAGGTCTCCTTCACCTACATTTCGTTGTTGTGGCTTTGTTTTCACTACTAACATTGGTTGTGTGGGATGTCTTATTTCAATACGATATTTTTTCTTGTAGTATTCTTGATAAGACACATGTTCACCAGATTTCATGGGAAATGTTGAGGAAGGGCTTGTTTCAAAATCCACGTCAACAATACGATATGTATGGTTATTGTAATCCGTAAGTACCAAAGCTCCTACTACGCTGTTTGAGAATGCTCTCTAAAAATACACACAATTCTTGTTGTTCTTAGAATAAACATACAATGATACTGACATATAATCTGTGATAAATATCGTTTTTAAGCAAACATAAAATTTTGGATCAAATTTTAAAGATTTTTGAAATTAACTGAATATATAAAAATAACGAAAATTTAAGAAATTTTTGATATTTTATTTTACATTAATTTTATAACTTTATTTTATCATGTGAATGCAATATACATGCATAAAACAAAATTTTTACTTTAATTGTTCATAAATGAGATAAAATAGATTTATATTTATATAAATCTTTGTTACTTTTCAGCGTTAAACCCATTCCTAAAGTATTACACATGTATTTAAAATATATTCCATATAACTCTTTTAATAAATACTGTGAGATAAAAAAACATGAAAATTCAAAATATACAAATGAAAATATCTTACTTTGTAATCATCACCGCGTCTGTAGCTATCCTTCAATATATCAAACAATGTTTCTTGACGCATTACTTTATGCGCTATTTCAGCGCACATTAGAACATCGTGTTCATGTCGTCTAATTGATGTAATATAGCCGGGCCATAATTCCAATTTAAATTGTTGCACAGCAACCTACATGACCGTACAATCATTCAAAATCTGTTAAATGTTTCGTTTAATAAAATGAAGGAAAAATATTTATATAAATTTACTAACTCTATTACGAGCGTCGAAATATTCACGGCCCACCAGTTGTAACTTCAAATGTTCCAAACATTTTCTCATTATTATATTGAAAATGTGGATATAATGTGAATCACTCGGTGACATATCTCCAACTAAATATATAATAATCTTGACAGGTTCATTATCAGATTGTCTCACTGTTGTCAGCTCTATTTTCTGAAAATTTTCGCATATATTTATGAAAATGTTAAAGCTGTGCGTATTTGGTTGTACAGCAATATGAAATATTGATATATTTACATCTGGTAAACGGGAACTCGAATACAAAAGAGTACCATCAAAGATATATGGACCGACTTTCTCTTTATGAAGTTTAAGCATGCCTTTACGAATATGTGTACGACTTTCGTCGGGCTCGAAATCCACTCGATACTTATAAATACACCACTTAGGTCCTGTGGGTATTTTGAAGTGATTTGATTGCAATATTATTGGTCTCCCAGATGTACCTATAAATTGATAAAAATTAAATATTATAAACATGGTCAATTTTTTGCCTTTTGCCATACCTCTAAGTAACATGATAAGTTGTAATATTATTTCATACTATATATATTGCATAACACATTAAGATTGTATACTGACCTTTTTTAGTTACTAAAGTCTCTGGTCTAGTAACAATAATAGTTTCCATCCTACGTCGATTATGTGGCGCATCTTCACTTTTAAATTCAACTTTAACCTCTTCTTTAACCTCTTCTTTAACCTCTTCTTTAACTTCACCTTTAAATTATATTATACATGAAAAACTTTTAAAAACTTCGACGACTAATTTAAATTTTCTAACAGTTTTCGAGATGGGAGGGTGTTGTGGGGAGGGGGCAGAATTTAATATATGCTTTAGCATTTATTATAATATTAAATTTGTTACTCGTAGAGGACCACAATCCGTATGGTTGATACGTAGTGATAAATAATAGATAGAATACCATCTCTTGCCAGTTGGGTCGTCTTACAATTTATTACATAATTTAAATTTATTGTACTTTTTATATTTCTAAATAATGAAAAATCTTTTGTATTCTTTAATTGTTATTAAAAATTCTACTTATACAGGGTGTATAAGGAGCCAGTACAATATCTCGCGAACCAATGATGTTTTTGAAAAATGTTTCAAGTAAAACTTACTCTGTTTCGAGGGGGACATCTTATGATAGACACAGGTTTTTTCTAGGTGGAGGAGTTCCTGAGATTTTAAGGTGATCTTTGTTTTTTTAAATAGAATCATATGATGTTTTTAATATAATTTAATTCCTCCAGTTATTTGGCATATAAAAGTATTAAGGTAGAGTTATCAAAAAATCAATATAGTTTGAGATATTTTATATTTTATTCTGGTATATTTTGACATGAAATATAAAATATCTTGTAAACTGTTCGTTTTCTGATAATCGTACCGTAATACTTTTATACGTAGAATAGTGGGATGAATCAATTGATGTGAGGAAAACACATGGTTGCTTTTCAAAAAAATATATAATTGCATATTGCAAGTTGCATAATTTTTTTGAAAAGCAACCATGTGTTTTCCTCACATCAATAGATTCATCCCACAATTCTACGCATAAAAGTATTAAGATACAGTTATCAGAAAACGAACAGTTTACAAGATATTTTATATTTCATGTCAAAATATATCAGAATAAAATATAAAATATCTCACAAACCATTGATTTTTTGACAACTCTACCGTAATACTTTTATATGTCAAATAACTGGCGGAATTAAATTATATAAAGAAAATCATGACTCTCCATTTAAAAAAACAAAGATCACCTTAAAATCTCAGGAACATCTCCACCTAGAAAAAATCTGTGTCCATCATAAGATGTCCCCCTTGAAACAGAGTAAGTTTTACTTGAAATATTTTTCAATAAAATCATTGGTTCTAGAGATATAGCACTGGCTCTTTTAAAATGAGACACCCTGTATATATTGTTAATACAATTAATAATTAAGAAAATTTAAATGACGAAAGAATATGATGAAAAGACTTCAACAAAAAACTTACTTGATACATCCATTGGTTCATGTTTTTGTGAAGATGTACCTGGCTTAGAATAATCTTCATGGCTGATAGTCTGTCACAATAGAATAACATATTATCAATTGTATTCTTATAAATTCTTAAATTTATTCTTAATTTTATTCGTACATGTGTTAATAAATATAAATTTGTTATTAAAAAAGTAAACATAAAATATGTAAAATTGTCGAAGTAAGAACTTCTATATACATATATATTTATGTATATATCTATATATTAAATATATCAAACAAAAAACAGTGTATTATATTTAAATATTATATGCAAATCAAAATAATATATAATACTATAATATCATACAAACCTTTACTACTCGTTTGACTGAATAATGATCCTGTAAATAAAGAGCATATATTCAAGTACAAAATATATGTAAAGTACAATTATATATACATCAGTCTTATTTATAAG
>NJRL01002402.1:13613-24808 GCA_003063815.1 Aphaenogaster rudis
ATGTACTTAAATATGCAAATATACAAATAATCGGAACCGTAGTCAATCGAGACCGTGGTCAATCGAGACCGTGATCAATATCACACACACACACGAGTCCCGATTGACCACGGTCCCGATTGATCACGGTCTCGATGGTCCCGATTGACTACGGTTCCGATTATTTGTATCTTTGCATATTTAAGTACATGATTGAGTGTACTGGGGGAGGGGGAACCGCGCCCCCTAGACCCTCTCTGCAAAAATCTAACCCAACCTAACCTATGTCAGTCGGGACCGTGGTCAACCTAACCTCTTGAAACAGACGTTTTCTAGGGCATTTCGACGTCTCCGTTCATGGTAATTATTTTTCAATACACAAAATAACTGCTATATTTCTCAAACTTTTTTAGTTAATAACTTTTTACCAAAAAACGAGCGACGGCTAAAACCTTCTGAAAGTCACTCAGGGGGTGACCTTGATAACATATGTCAAGGTCAAGGTCATAGGAGGTGGATTCCTTGATCGGTATATTTACCTTATTTTGTACTGACACTGCCTACAGTGGTATTTTTTGCTTACCATTATAATGTAAAAAATTGTAAATCTGATATCTCAAATAGATTCGTTAAAAATCGGTTAGCTATCTTCTTCATATCTTTAATATATTTTTTTCTTTGCTTCTAGTTGTAGCATCCAACATACTGCAGCCATATTATAACAATAAACAGTTTTATGATAATGATGATGTCTCATAAAATAATATTTACAAAAGCATTTTCAAAAGATGTGTGAAACTTTAAAAATAAAAATAACATCTTTATCAAATAATTTCATTTATCATATCTTTCTGTTATACAAGATAAATATTAAAAAATATAAATAAATATTAAAAATATAATTTAAAATATATGCGTACTTAAATATATTAAAGCCAAATATTTATTTTGGTATTTATTAATTAATAAATATCTATATATAATTTTTAAAAAATTATCGATGACCAACCTATTGTGTTCTTTTCTTTGTAATAAATATATCTGAAAAAATATTGATTTATATAAATGTATGTATATGTACATTTGTTGTCTTTTAAAGAAGTTATTATGTCTTTAAAATATACTAATGAGAATAAATCCTAATTACATTCCATTACTACGAAATTATTAGCATTTCATTAAATTTTCACCTTTCCGCCATCAAGTTTTATATCGAAAAAGTTCACATTAAAAGTTTCAGATTTCTGTACTTCGAAAAGTTACAGAATTGCTAAACTGAGATACTCATATAATCACTAGCGGATCCTGACTATAATGGGAGGGAGGGGTTCGGAAAAATTATTTCGTTTGATATATTTTTCTTTCTTTCACGCTTAGCTTTTACCAGGATCAATGACGAGGATGTGGTGAAATTTTTGATCCATTTTTTACTTTTTAAATTTTTTTTACTTTTTTATTTTTTTATTTCTACACATTTTTATTAATTTGTTTATTTATTATTTAAATGAATCCCCTCGAGTTTGTTTTAGCCATTTCATCTAAAACATCTTTAACAGATGGCATTAAATCCTTATAAAGATTCATGAGCGCCAATCCATGGGCGTCCGCGTCGATAGGCTTGCATTAACTGCATTTTATTATCTAGATTTTTTAAACGGATGTACAGCAAAATTGGTTTCTTTTAATTTGGAAGGGGGGTTTTAACCTCAAAATCCCCTCTAGGATCCGCGTCAGTGCATATAATTATAATCATATAATCATATGCTCATATAATCATTTCATGAAACTTTCAATTGATATTGAGAATGCAACGAAATTAAGATAAAAAATTAAAATTATTATAATAGATGGCTAAAGAATAAAACTATTTGTTCTCGCTGTTATACAAGGTACTCGAGAAGAAGTGTCAAGTGGCATACCAGCTGTTGTTAAGGGAATTCATTATCGAGGGGGTAATAACATTGCGTGTCACGCGTGAAATTTTAGAGGCAAGACACAAATGGAAGAGCAAATAAAATATGATCTGTGCGTGGAAAACGTTTGTGAAACGTTAACGATATTATTTTTAGATTCTTTTTTATAGTTTCTCAGTTACGGACAGTTCTTGTGATAAGAAATGAAGAATAAAAATGTGTTTGTGTATTTTCTATCTTTTTTGTAAACATCAAGAATGCAATAAAATAATAAAATTTTATTTAATCCTAAATATACTTTATTTTTATCTGAATTTGAATTTCAAATTTTTTAATGCGCGTATGTGTTAAAATGTTTTATAAAGATTTTTAAATTTTATTTTTATATGTAGAATGATTAAATGGGAATAGAATTATGTAAAAGAAATTGTATAATTTTAAAAGATATTAATACCATTGATTATACCTCGAAAAAACGCATATAAAAATTTTGTTGCAAACATTATTCTTTAAAACTGTGAAACTTTTTTATTTGATATATATTTTCTAATATAACAAATAATTGAGATATTTAAAATTTATATAAAATAAATGGTTTACCTCATACGTTAATTGATATATAAAAAGACATAACTACATTTTTGAATGAAATATGCAAGTGTATATTATTGATGCACGATAGTATAATTATGCGCAAAGAACAGGATCATTAATCAATTTTTCTTGCCGTATATTTTACATATTCAAGTATCAATATGAGTGATAAAAAAACTGAATAGTTTATGAGATATCTCAATTCTGTATCAAAATATATCAGGATAAAGCATTTTGTAAACCATTGGATGATCTTATCCTAATACTTTTATATGCAGAATAATAAAGAGAATTTAAAATTAAACAATTAGTTATTTAAGCTCAGTAGATTGTCAGTGGATGATGTATTAACTGGAAATCACGGAACCGTTACGACAAAGAAATCGGCGTGCGAAGCAGGTTTTTCTTGCGTTTCTCCTTGCGCATTTATGTATTGTCTTATTTATTTATATATATTAATTTAATTTAACGGCGCACTGAGGATGACCGTATTTAAGGTCGAAACGTTTGTCAACCAATTATTTATATGAAATTGTTTATATGAAATAACTTAGAATACAACATATTAGCACGTACATCTAGTTTGGCTCATCAGCCCTCTTGTTTTAAAGAGAATTTATTTAATATAAGAAAACAATACGGTTTTATTTAAAAAATAGAAACCATCTTGAAATCTCGGAACCGCCTTTATCTGGAACGAAACTATGTTGATTACAGGATATCTCTTTTAAAACCAAGCAATATTCATTTTCTTTCAAGTTCTTTTCAAATGTATTGTTTCTGAAATATTTAACATGGACATTTGAAATAGGTCATACTGTATTATAATATATATATCAATATATATAGCATATTTTCGCACGCATGTGTAATATACTAGAATTATAAATTATGTAATTTGTATTATTTTATATTATATTTGAATAATTTGTATTATGTTAATAATAAACGACTATTACATATGCATCCTGAAGAAATTGATTTTTTAAATTTGGAAGGAAAGAAATATAAACGTGTACTTTATTTAATGTTTAACATAATTGCCTTGACATTCTATGTAATTTTGATAGAACCAGTAAAGAGTTTGGAAGGCTTTCTAGAACTCTTCTTTCAAAATTTTTGTTGAAGTCCTCGATTTCAGTTCTTTTGGATACAAGACTCCATAGCTTTAAACCTCTTTTTTATCTGCAATTTTATTTTGGAAAAAAGAAAATAGTTTAGCCAGGACTAAATCTAGCGAATGGAGAACATAAAATACTAAAAATAAAATTCTACAATGCTGTTGAATTTGTAACAACATAACTGTTTTCTGATAGTTGGTTTCAATACACATAATACACTACATATATTCAATACTTTGTAACAGAGAGAGAGATATAAAACTCCAAAAATTGACAGCTAGTTCCTCTTTAACGTCCCCCCACATTTTATTTACATCTCTGAAAAATGAATCAATTAAGAGGTATTTTTATTATGTTTATAGGTATCCGTTTCTCGATGGACGTTTCACGGGACGAAGTTAAGGCCCTGTCAGCTCTGATGACGTTCAAATGTGCGTGCGTCGATGTACCATTTGGCGGTGCTAAGGCCGGAATTAAGATTAACCCAAAGAATTATTCGGAACACGAATTGGAGAAAATTACCAGAAGATTTACATTGGAATTAGCAAAGAAGGGATTCATTGGTACGAGTCTAAGTCAAGTAAAAAAAAGAAAGAATAAAAAACAATAGAGAATAGCCCTTCTCTCAGTTTAACCGAGACTTCGATGAAGGCAATCTCTGATGTAACATCATCATAAACGTTTCGAGCGGAGGCGTGACGTTTGCGCGATAATTTTAGACATCGCTGAGAAGACGCGAAAACGTGTTAGCTCTACCACTGCTCTCGTAATGCTTATCACTATACAGAATTCACCGCCGTTATGTCACAAACCAAACGCGTTGCAAAAACAGCTGGCTACATGGTCTGATTATCATAAAGATTTATTAGCTTGTATAAGCTAATATGGCGAATAGATTTTTAAGCGTACTTTACTTACTTTTAAATTTTCATTTGCGTGACATATTTGTGCAAGAAAAAGGTAAATTGTGATAGCAGATATACAGATAACTGTGATAAATAACCGATACAAGATTAAAAATATGGAATGTGTAAACAAGTTAGTATCAAGTTAGTATCAAGTTATACAAGATTGCCATGAATATAATTAACATTATATGAATTATTTATCTTGCATAGCTTGAGCAAGTTAATTATACCTACTCGTGACAATCTTGTATAACACTTGATACTATCTATATATAAAGAAACATATATGCAGCTTCCAAACTGTTAGTAGAATCAAAAAGAGGTTGATTTATCTTGAAAAAATATCTTGGTTGATTTATCTTGGAAAAATCGAAGAGACTTTTTTATGTGATTCTTTGTTTTTGAGATAAATGAGTAAAACTTTTAAAATTAATAGTATATCTAGGAAGATTTCATTTATCGACAAAACGGTTGCTAACGTGCAACGTGCTTGTGCGCAAACTGTATCTGAATCTCAAGTTATTACGGGCAATAATGCTTGCAGGCAATCGCGGTATGTGCAATAGAGATTATTATCAATCGCTGTATGTGCAATTGAGATTGTAGGCAATCTGATCTAAGACAAACGGCGTTACTGATAATCATTCTGTCGACACGAAGAAAACTGCCCTTTTTCTCCACGTATTTATACTTTTATAAGGCTGAATGACTTTTACCACAGAAGAGATTTGTTTCGACACAACTGACCAATTTAATTTAAATTAATAATTTAAATTAATATATCGCGAATCGCGACATTTTTTGACCATGGGTTTTGGTCCTTCTAAAGTGAGTGAAATTAATTTAATGTAAAGAATTTGTTGCGAAAAATTTTACCTCAGCCAGGATACATCTTGGATATTCCAGAATATTCCATCTCTTGTTTGTTGAATGACTTTCTTTTAACAATCTTGCGCATCCTATGTCACCAAAGTTCTCTCAATAGTGGCTATTAATGCATGAAAGTAACAATATTTAAAAGTAAAATAATAAAAGATATTTCAAGTTACCGAAAAAGTTATGTATATTATATAAAAATCACTTTTATTTTTTTAGTAGAAAAAAATTGCATCTTTTGGACATATCTTAATAATCGCTGATAAACTTGCATATAATACACGTATAAAATTTTTAGAAATTATTCAGGCTTAGAAAAGCGTGAATTTGTTATTTTGTTATTAATTTTTTATTTTTAGTTATTTTAAAACAAAACGTCTTATAAAAAAGTTTTATTTCGGTTTATTACATTCGGATTATTACATTTTCGGTTTATTATTTCATAAAATATCATTCTTTTTTTCGAATATATTCTGTAGAAACTAGAACTAGTTTATAGAAACATTCTATCTATTGTGTGTGTTCTAATACAATTTTAATATAATACTTTAAATGATTAAATGAAATTTTCTTGTGGATAATTCACATAAATAGTAATTAATAAATAATAATATTTAAATAAAAGTAAGACAATTTTTAATTATTTTTGAAACTATATTTTTACTAACGAAATGAAATTTAAATTTGTGATATTTTTTATTTTATTTCAAGATATTTCAGTATTGAATTTAAATAATAAAATATTGCGAGACTTTGTAAATTAATATTTCTTATGTATTTCTATATCTTTATATTTCTCAAAAAGAATTCATTCTTTTCCAGGACCTGGAGTTGATGTTCCCGCTCCCGATATGGGTACTGGCGAGCGGGAAATGTCTTGGATAGCCGATACTTATGCAAAAACTATTGGCCATCTCGATATCAATGCTCACGCATGTGTCACTGGCAAGCCCATCAACCAGGGTGGAATTCATGGTCGAATCTCCGCTACAGGACGTGGAGTGTTTCACGGATTAGAAAATTTCATCAACGAAGCTAATTACATGAGCATGATCGGTACGTTTGTGAATTGATTAGCTATTTTAATTTCCTATGTATCGTACGATATTAAATTAATTATTTATAAATTACAGTGTAATAAGATGCATTGTATGAATTATATAAATTATAATCTTCTTTAATTTTATTAAATGAGATATTATTTCATTACAAAGATTTTTTAAATCGTTAAAAAGAAAGATTTTGTATTGAAATCGTTGGAAATGTAAACCTATATCTGTAATCTAATATTATCTTATAGTATCTTAATATTTTATAGTATCATAAATAAAAGAGTATATAATAATTCGCAGGTACTACGCCTGGCTGGGGAGGCAAAACATTTATTCTCCAAGGCTTCGGCAATGTCGGATTGCACTCGATGCGATATTTACATCGCGCTGGCGCCACATGCATAGGTGTGATTGAACATGATGGATCCATTTGTAATTCAGAGGGTATTGACCCGAAGGTAAGCAACAATTATCTTCAGTGTAATTATCTAAATTTTTGCCACGAATTACACGACAGAATCGTATCGAAGACTCCGTTTTTTTTATGTATTGATATTTATTCAAAGTTGTGTTGCCACATGTTTCAGGAATTGGAAGAGTACCGCATAGAAAATGGTACTATCGTTGGCTTCCCTGGAGCCAAGCCGTATGAAGGCGAAAATCTCATGTACGAGCCATGTGATATATTTATACCCGCTGCCATAGAGAAAGTAATTAACAAAGAGAATGCCGGACATATCCAGGTAAAGATTATTTTCATACTGCATACGAAATTTATTTTGATATATCAAATCGTTAATTTTCTGATATGCTGCAGGTATATCGAAAAAAAATTATATTAACATTCACATTGATATTGAATCAAACTTCACTTAATTGAATTACAAAGCATTATAAAATTATCTGATTTTCAATCAATTTCTTGACAATGTATTTTTATTTTCCATATTTTATGTACTATTTTGAAAATTATTGAAAAAGAACTGAGTTAACATACTATTTGTTGCATTACATTTGATAAGACAGAAATAATTAATGATGAAGTCTTAAAAGACTTCAGACGATAATTAATATAATTATATTTTTGAAGGCAAAGATTATCGCTGAGGCTGCTAATGGACCGACTACTCCTGCCGCAGATAAGATTCTGATCGACAGAAATATCCTTGTAATCCCGGATTTATACATTAACGCCGGTGGTGTCACAGTTTCGTTCTTTGAATGGTTAAAAAATCTGAATCACGTGTCATATGGTCGTCTAACTTTCAAATATGAAAGGGAGTCAAATTATCACCTTTTAGGTATGTTAGATATCAAATTTGACATCAAGTTTGATGTACAAGCGTAGCCTTTGAAAAACATGATTTAAAAATTTATATTTGTAGAATCGGTGCAAGAGTCTCTAGAGCGTAGGTTTGGTCGCGTTGGCGGCCGTATTCCCGTCACACCATCTGAAGCCTTCCAGAAACGTATATCTGGCGCTTCCGAAAAAGATATTGTTCACTCTGGTCTGGACTATACAATGGAGAGATCCGCTAGGGTAAATAATTAGACTAATTAATATCTTATAAATTAGACAAAGCAAAATCTCAATGTAAATATTCTTTTTTTCTTTTACATAGGCTATTATGAAGACTGCCATGAAATTCAATCTCGGACTCGATTTGAGGACAGCCGCATATGCAAATTCGATTGAGAAAATATTTACTACTTATTCGGAAGCTGGCCTCGCTTTTTAAATATTTTAGTCATTAGATTGTATGCAGCAAATTGTACTAACGATAAAGACAAAGTCAGTTTTTACCGTATAAATCGCAAGAGGTGACCTGGATTTATCATTTAAAAGATATTCACGAACCGTTATGCCAAGTCGTAAGGGGCAAAGTATTTAAAACTTGCGATGGAAGGATATCTCGTGCAGAATTATCACGTTCTGCATTGTAACGGTTTGCCTAGTTACCCATCTAGAGTCGCATAAACCGGATGTTATAACACCGTTAAGCAATAACAGTACGAAATAACGTCCAAAGAAAAGTCGATATTGACCTTTTTGTTTGTCTTTGAGATAGGAAAGGCCAGGCCCAATGCATTTTTATATTTCACTTTTTATGTATAAGATGCGAAGAAGTAATCGTTATATACAAAGCTGCCATTGAGATAATTCGCTATTTGTAAATAGCGAGTTGATAATTCGCTACTTTCCTCAAATATGCCATTTTAACGATATTACTGATATTGCACTTATATAAAATATTTATGATTTTATCTTATGACAAAGATGGCTCTTACTAAACAAAAAGACCGATGAACGATACATCGGGCCAGATATACAATGTTACGTGCAACATAATTGTTATACATATGCGATATTCTGTTAATAAAGATACTCGATTCTGAAAGTAAATTGTCTTGCATATATACATGAATACATAAATATGTTGATTATGTAACTACATTTAATATATCATGTATATATTAATAGATGCTATCGTAACAAGTATACATAGAGTACTTATCGATTACATTTTGAAAGTATAAAAATAAGAAAACCGATAGATTATATGACTAACATCATTTTGTCGATTTAATTTGAATTGGTTATTGACCTTATACTTTCCGCCTATACCCTTGACGTGCCTTTTTATATCAGAGAGATATATATATAAGGAGGTGAGTTTATGCGCACGCCTGCAGGTGGCTTTTTTCTCACATACATTATTTACAGCAATGAATCGTGCACAAAATACGTACGTGTTTTACCTTATACAGTACGATTATTAAATATAATATATATAAAATGCGGTCGAAATATAGAATAAAATCTATTGAATAAAAGGGAAGACGCGATTTATATTGACTCTTCATGTTGAAAAACTGAAAAAAAAAAAAAATATATAATATATATATGTATATATTTAATATATATAAATATATATGTGTATATTTGCAAGTCCGCATACACACAGTTATATATATATATATATATATATATATATATATATATATATATAACTGTATATGCAGGGTTGCATACTTTACTCGAATACACATACATATATATTTATGTCAAAAAATTTTAAAAACTTGCAATATCTTATCATTTTTCAAAAATTATTTAATGTAATACATACAAAATTTTTCGATTTTTTGACAAATATATCCATATACAGGATAGGAAGACCATATAAAATGTTACAAGTTATGTACCGAAGTGAATAATCTGTTGCTATCCACTTGTGACAATAAGAAAATTATTTTTAATGTTTTTGTCAGTTAGCTATCATATTGCATGAATGTATGCCTTTGTCGACTCGTATTGGAACAAATATTTATCTGCAACGGGTGAATTTTGCAATGAATGGCAATACCTACGCCAGTGAAGGAACGCAAGATTGTTAAGATTTTGTATAAAAAAAGATGTTTTAGAAATATTATATATTTCTTCGATAATAATCTTCTAAAGAATGAATTTAACTATAAAAGTCATTATAAAATACTTCTGAATATATATATAACGCGTTTAAAAATTGTATAACTTTAAAACTAGAAGGGAGAATGTGCGGGATATTGCTGCGCAATCGGGTGAAAGATTTTCGTTCCGATCTGCAGTAGGTGAATTTCGCAACAAAATACGTCAGTGGAAGAACACAAGAGCATTAAGATTTTGTATGAAAGGGATATTTTAGAAATATTGTGTTATATATTTCTCTGATAATAATCTTCCAAAGAATGAATTTAATCATAAAAATAATTATAAAATACTTCTGAATAACGCGTTTGAAACTAAAAAGGAGAATGCGTGGGATATTGGTGCGCAATCAGGTGAAAGATTTTCGTTTCGATCTGCAGTGGATGAATTTCGTAACAAGATTCGTCGGTGGAAGAACGCAAGAGCATTAAGATTTTGCATGAAAATATGTTTTAGAAATATTGTGTGATATATTTCTTTTATAATAATCTTTTAAAGACTGAATTTAATTATACAAGTAATTATAAAATATTTCTGAATGACGCGTTAAAAAATTTATTATTTTGAAATCAAAGGGAAAAATGCGCGGCATATTGCTACGCGGGATGCGTTCGGGGAAATGCTATTAGCGCTGTTTAGCGCTAAAAGCTGTTCGCGGAGCTAGAGGATAGTACTAACAAACGCAATCATGACGTCACTAATGGTAGTGTGCTACGTCATAACTGCACGCTACAAACGCTATTCCTTCCGAGGTAGTATGATGGTAACGGTGTTTGCAAGCTCCGTGTGTGTGTTTGAACGCTGTGAACTGCACATCACTGTCACGGGACACAATTGTCAAACGGTATCATTTATTATTTTATTATTATTCACATATTCGTATATAATGGACAATTGCGTGGAAATAAAGCTTCAGGAAAAATAATAATAGTAATATAATAAAATAATAATAATAATAAAACACAATAATATTATAATAATATATTATATTAGTATTATATTATATTATATTTTTTTTATTTATTATAATAATATAATATTAAATTAAAGACGATATAATAAAAGCCAATGTGAGCCAACGCCGTTATCGAGACGAAATAAATCATTTATTCATCAAATGTACAATATAAATATACAATAAAAAGTAAACGTTTCGACTCTAATTTGAGTCCTCTTCAGTACAAAATTACAATAAAGAATAGATGAATGAATTCGCGTTATTTCTACCAAATGAATTAATTAGTAAGTAGAACAAGAAGTAATGAAGGAAAAATTAATGAATT
>NJRL01002420.1:9265-24553 GCA_003063815.1 Aphaenogaster rudis
CTACACTTATGTTTTGCCGACAAAGCTTGCTGATACAATATGTGAGAGCAAATTGTCGGCAAAAATCGAGCAAAGCTTGCTAACAATATCGCCAATGCCGGCAATTGCCTTTAATTTGCTGTCAAGTTGTCAGCATCTGCAAGCTTTGCACGGTTTTTGCTCACAACTTGTTCTCAACAGATTTTATTGTATATTTGCCACCAATTTGCTGACATCATTGATATATAACAGAATTTGCATCAAATTTGGTGTCTTTTTGTCGACAAAATTTGTAGCAAGCATTTGACAAAATTTGTCTTCGACAGACTTGGCTGACTGAGTATCTATAAACGTCTTCTTCTAGAGTACAAAGAGATAAAGGGCAGATTAAACCGAGATTAAAGTTAATCTATATTGGTGGAAATGGACATAAGACTTTAAAATTTAAACGCTGATGGTTACACCCACTACTGGTGTCTTTAGAGATAACCAACGAAGTCGAGAGAACCAAGGTGACGATGTGTGTAACATATATACATTCGCGTTAAGTCACCAATACTAGCCGTATATCACGCGCAAGGTGAACGGGAACGTGCACTTAGCTAATTTAGCCGGATCCAACGCAATCAGACAATTGATGAACGTGCACAGTGCGAGGAAAACTGCGCGCGTTAGAACCGGATTTAATTGCGTTCGCATAACAACTTGTCGGATATGTCCCGTGTTTAATTGCTAAGCAAACACGCCATGAATAAAAGCGTATTTCGAAAACTGACATACTATGTTTCCGTGTTACAAATAAAAACTTTGTTGTTACTGCTTCGATCGGAAGCAGGGAACACAAGGAAAAGGAACATGATGACAAAAGCTCTTGCTGCAACAAATTCTCTATAAACGAAAGTAAACGCTTCAGGGAAGCGCGATAGTAATTATTATACAGGGTGGTTCGTAATTCGTGGTACAATCGGCAAGAGGCTGATTCTTCATGAAAAAGTAAGTTGAAAATGTAGACTAATATTTTTTTATACGAGGCTTCGTTTCCGAGATAATCAAATTTGAAAATTGACATATTTTGACATAAAATATAAAATATTTTGTAAACTATTCATTTTTTGATAACCGTACTTTACCTTTATGCACAAAATAACAAAATGAATCAATGTAAAAAAAACATTTAGTTCTCAGTAAATACGAACGGAATATTTCCCGGAATACGAACGGAATATTTCAAGAATATCTAGCGTTTACTGGGTTGCCTTTAAAAAAAGTACGAGGGGCGCTCCGAAAGTAATGCCTTCTATTTTTTTTAAGTAATGCTTCCTTTTTATGCCTCTTTTTTTTTAGGAGGTATTAGTTTCGGAGCGCCCCTCATATATAATTATACATATTGCAAATTGTATAATTTTTTTTAAAAGCAACTATATATGTATATGTGTTTTGTTACACCAATTGATTCATCTCGTTATTTTATGCATGAAAGTATTAAGGTACGATTATCAGAAAATAAATAGTTTACAAAATATTTTATATTTTATGTCAAAATATGTCAATTTTCAAATTTGATTTTATCAAAAACGAAACCTCATGAAAAAATTTTATTCTGCAATTTCGACTTATTTTTTCATGAAGAATCAGCCTCTTGGGTTGTATCACGAATTGCGGATCACCCTGTATATTTCAACAGAAAATTATATACTTCTCTCTATTAATTAGTGTTAGATATACTTTCTACATATTTCTTTTTCTCCGAAATACGAAAGCGCGTACTTTCTGCCCCATGTACTATTTCTACGCGTCAAATACGTGATTATCGCGTTTGTAGCTTCATGCAATAGAACAATCAGCATGGGACGATTAGAGTTCTTCGCGTGCGCTTTGCTAAAAATAATGATTCGTCGTTTCTCATGCGTGACACGTGTTGTCAATCGCGTGACGTGTTGAGTAATAGAATGACATCTGGGATCTGGAGTGTGTCATCGAAAACACGTAGAAAATAATATCTGAAATACGAGAGAACAGAACAGCGCGGTGAATTAGCACGCGCTAATTTATTTATCTCATTACCGACAATTAATTTTCCTTTGTCGCAAAGGCAACGAAATTAGAATAGAATTGCATGTAACAACATACAAAAATATATAGTAACATATTTTTTAAATAAAATTAAAAGTGAGAGGTATTATTATATATATCGATTACTTTATGATAATCATTTTCCATAACATACAGTATCTCGTTAGTTTACAAAATTTCAGTTATCCAACGTACTAACTGAATTATCGGCTGTTAATCAATAAAAAAGTTTTTATTAAGTTCTGCTTGATGGCAGCACAAGAGTCCAGTGACGTATACAGCGTGTGCATTATAAGGCGCAAAGTTTTGACGAGCACCGGATTAAAAGTAAATAAGATTAAAATTAGCTTATAAATAAATAAGCTTTTATATGAATCTAAATAAGAAAATAAAAAATAGAAAATAAAAAAAAACAGACTAATACTTTCCGTGATTCATGGCGTATTTCGTTAATTTTCAGATAATTTTTAGAAACGTATAAAGACAGGGTGCTAAGAGCATCCTTTTTATAATGACCTTCGTACTTCACTTATACGTTTCCAGTGCGCATGCGCAAAAAATGCAAGCGAAACCTATGTTGATCTGTATTCTGTATTCTGTATAGCTTCACGAGCACGTGGTTATGTTTGAAGCCGCTGAAATAAGTACATTGGACGATACCACATTATTATCAGTAAGCAACTATACAAGAAGATTATTTAAATAAGTACAGGGGTGATGTGTGAGAGCGATCGAGTCGTGGCCAGCGGGTTTTGGTTCCAATTTTGATCCTCATCTCATGTATGCTTCGGTTTTAGAAAAGGTTGATTGGAGAAAGGATATTGAATGAATGAGCGTGACATGAACAGTAACCCGTTTCGGGAAGCTATATTTCAATAAAATAAAAAAAAGAATAATTTAATATGTCTAAAGTATGATGAAAATAATTTGATTTGTATAAAACGTAATTTTGCCTCACATCCTTTTCGGTATGTTCCTGCGTTTTGTGGATGGTTCCGTTATTTGGATATATAATTGAAAAGAAGAATCTCTTGGTATCACAGATTTTAATATGTAATTGAGGATAATGGAAAGGAATCTTGAGATATTATAGATTATAGATATCAAATTGTTATTCTTATATCTTACTGAAATATGGGTTCCTGAAACGAATTATGGAGTTTACATCATATTCCTTCATAATTTCTTCCATTTTCCAAAAAGTTTCGTATAAAATGTAGGATCAAATGTAAGATCTGCCAACCATGAGTCAACTGCTCTTGCATGGAGCCACATATTCTTATTAAGTTGTTATTATCGATCTTAATATTCTCCCGGTAAAAAATTTTTCATATATAAACATACATAAAACTTGTATAAACAAATATAATTATGTATCAAATATGTCCATACATAAAATTTTTCATATATAAATGTATAGAAAAGTTATGTTTATATATGAAAAATTTTTTACCGGGCTGAGAATTACCTCAATAAAATTCTAAGTTGAACTTGTATCTCGTTGCAGTGCAATCAAAAATAGAGATAAACAATGCTGGTGCAGCACTGGCACAGAACGATAATGAGGATGACAGTGACTACGAAGAAAATGAAGAAGAAGATGAATCAGACAATTCAAAAATGGAGGATGATTCAGATGAGGTATCACATGATGCTGGATCTACTTCGAATGCAGGCTGGGCAGATGTTATGCAAAAAATCCTAAGAACAAATAAACCAAAGAGAAAGAAAACACTTGTACTGGCCAAGGCAAAGAAGTTATGTGATATAAGAACGAAAGAGAAAAAAGAAGATATCTCCTTTGAGATTGATAGCATCAAAGAGGAGATTAAAACAGAATCAGACGAAGATATTGATGATAAGACAAGTATCGCAGTGAATACTGCACCAATTAAATCGAGAATAACAAAGAAGAGTAATATTAGATTAAAACCATCCATTACAGATCGGGAGCATGAAAGAATGCTTCAAAAAATAGCCACAAAGTAAGTTTATTACATTTGTAAATTTTCTGTCTTGTTAATGGATAAATTTTTTATGCTGTATTTTGTAGAGGAGTTGTACAACTCTTTAATGCCGTAAGACAGCAACAAGTGGAGATTAAAAATAAATTATCACAAGCGGGACCATTAGAAAGAAAACGTGAACAAGTATTCAAGAGTATCGACAAAAATGCCTTCCTTGATATCCTTATGGGCGGCAGTAAAAGCATAGCAGTTGATAACTCTGTTAAATCCGAAAAGCCTATTGAGCAGACAAACGATAAAGACAAAGTGAGTAGTTTTTTATTTACCATATACAAATTAGGTTTCTATTAATATTCAATATATATTTAATATTTTTATATTAGTGTTTTAAAAAAGTAATAGTAATATAAGACTTTTTTACCTTTTTTGATAAGCATTAAATTTTTTAATACGTTTATCAAGGCCATATATAATTGTGTTTATTGATATTGGTACATGTTCTGTTTTACATTTGCAATGTACAATTGTGTATAACAATAGAAATACGTTTGTTTTAAGGATCACAAAATGTGGAGTGTTCTTCGAGATGACTTTGTCATGGGCGCTAAGTTGAAAGACTGGGATAAGAAGAATGTTGAAGAAGAAGATTCTTCAGCTCCTGAGGACATGGACAGCGACGATTGAAAATAAGATCTTTCTCCCGTGAATCTTTTTTATATGAGATTTTCTTTTAGATAATTGTAATTAATCATAAAAATGTCGATATCAATTGTGTACATAGTCAACTGCATTAATATTTCTTGGAATAAACATGTAAATATTGTGAATTGTAAATGAACTAGATTCTCGAAACGGATCACTTCATACTTTTTCACTCATAGCCTTCAACTTTTCAATCAACATCTTATAAAATCGTGGCATATATATAGGATAAAGATCAAAAGTCGCTGACAAGTCGATCATTCTCACGAGCCATGCATCATCCCTAGATATCGTGAATTAAAAGTAACAAATTATCAATTTATTAATTTGTGCATTCGTAGGGTATAACTAGCCTTGCCTTCCGTTTTTTATGATCCAGTGTTCGTTACAATTAAATATAACAATATATATGTACAGTGTAAACTAGATGTGCTTCTCGTTATGAGAAACAATTTATATTGATATCGTTTATTAATTTATTGATATCGTTTGTATTCGAGGGGATATTCCTTTTCCATAGAATAACATTATATCTTACAAAGCAAGTTACTTCTTATCGTTTTATGATTAGATTCAGAAGAAAGGAAGAAAAAGAGCTTGGTCAAAATGATCAGCTATTGTAAAACAAAAATCCCGTTGTCTATATTGTTCATTTAGCAATCTAAAAACTAGGAAGGCACACAGTATCATATATGCTTCACGCAGAATTTTATTCTCTCAGTATCTCTCGGTCAGTGATTTGTCCTTATGATACACGGTAACAGTGATAACGTGTACAACTTTTATAACTCCTATAATTATCTTACACATATATGTGTACATAAGAAGTGTATCTAAAGCCAACTGTTATTATCGTTCACTTTCTGAAATATGCTTGGTTCGATTTGATGTTTTGATACTTTGCTGTATCTGATTATCCAATTTCAATACAGATCTTTCTTTGGTTCCTGAAACTTCCATTAATATGCAATACTTTTCATCTAGCTTTTTTTCTTAATGTTAATTTTTTCACGTCTTATTTCATTTTTTCCTTGGTTATCATAGATTTATTTTCGTCTTATTACTTTTCGCAAATACTAAAATCGTTCGATGTATCCAATAGATAGTACTATTTAAAAATAGTGAGGAGAGTGTATTTTATAAATAATATAAGAAGCATACTATATATTTAATGGTACAACAACTGTTTAATGGTCATGGCATCTGCTTAGCTTATCTATAAAATATCAAGGGGAAGGAAATCACTAGTTATGATTAAATTGCTGTTGGTGATGTTCGTAAACTTAAGTATGCTTGTTAAAGCCTGGACGGACTGAGCTAACTTTGCTATGATTCGTTTGTTAGATTTAAACATAATTTTTCGTACATAAACGCACGTTTATATGGAAAATCGCTCAGCTTTCGCTAACTTTTTGCGATCGATGTTTTATTAGGAAGGATTTCGATTATGTAACATAATTTATCGCATGATTGAAATCTTTGTCTACGTTAAAAGATGTAAAAGAATAAAAATTTAGTATTTTCGATATTTTTCGTCGTCCAGCATGTCTAAAAAAAACTTATGATTATCTTTACGTATTCCTTTTTCTCTTTCCAATTCTTTCTGGTCGCCATACTAAGAGCTACACTTTCAAGACTTCATCAAAAAAATCGTTGTTCAATTCCATACTGTACGATCTGTCAGAAATATGTTGCATGTGTGTGTATGTACGTGTATGTGTGACGAATTTTACTAGACTGTCACGTACAATTATATTGTCACATATATATATACATATACAGTTATAACATCGTCTTATATTTTCTGCACAATGCAATATTTATCTTGTAACCATAACTTCTCGACTCGATTTCCATTATTTTAAATCCTGAATATCAACTTGTGTGTGAACATAATTAAATATCTTAATAACTTATCGTAGAAATTTGTCGCAATTGTCGTATAACGTTCATCAAATTCACATAGTAAAAAAGGACACTAATCAATTCTTTTCCATAAAAACAAGAAGACGTTATCATTAATTACAAACCAGAATGCTATGGCGACAAGTTCGAGAAAGATGATGAGAAAAATCATTTTTTAAAATTTAAACTATCTTATTTCAAAGAATTCTAAAATTTTTTACGTACTTGTAAAGCATTTCAAATTTGATGATATTCGGCTTAAGCCCTTTTTAACAATCACTTGAAAAAATTACGCAAAGTAATTAAAAGTCTAGATTACACTCTGCTTTCGCGAATATCGGCGAGCGCGCCGAAATTACCAGCCTCTTCGTCGGGATATTGAGCTCCCTCAGCTTCGTCTTGATTCCTATCTTCGTTCTCCAGTCGCCTGTTCCTCGCGAAGTACCTGGGATCGTCGTCAACGATGTTGCGATTGATCTCGTCCTGCAATTGGGGATCCAGATGCAGATTCCTGACGTTCTGATCTTCGCGGTACATTCGAGAGGGTCGTTGATCTTCATCGATGCGTCTGTCTCGCGCAGCCTCGATCTCTTCGGGATCAGGCAATCTAACAAAAATCTGATGTTGGTCTCCGTCGCGATTCAACGAACTTCTGCGACTGTCTTGGCTCAGTCTGGAAGCGCTGCGGGCGCGATTTCTTGTATTCATCAGCTCATTGCCAGCGACCTGATAATTGTTGCGGCTTGCGTGCCGATGATTCTCGTTCTCGTCGAGCGGAACGCGGAACGACATCTCATCGTGAGACACACGGAAGGTCTCGAGATTCGCGTCGTTACTGGAGACCCGCGGCATTGTCTCTCGACTGAGTCGATAGAGACTGAGCTCGTTGTCCACGTAAAAGTTATCCAGCGGATTGCTGATAATGGACGGATTGCGGGAAACGTTCCGTCGCGGGTAGCTCTGCAGACTGGACAAACTTGTCACCGTGGCGTAAGGGTGATATCCGGGCATCGAGTTCAACGGATTACCAATGATATGCGGGCAGCTGTCTAGACTTTGCATCTCTATTTCTTCCTTGCCGTCGCGGCAATAGCCATGCATATCAATCTCATGTGGTAGATTGGCGAATCTGCGGATTGAGTTGAATTTAAGATATATATATATATATATATATATATATATATATATAAGCAATAAGTTTTAATTTAAAATATTTTATGTAATTATTATTTTAATTACATAAAATAAATTTATGTTAATAAATTAAATTATTACATATATAAAAAATTAATGTTTTATATAATTTAATATAAATTATTGCCTAAATTAAATTAATGTTTTAATTTAAATTATTGTTTTATGTTAAATTATTGTTTTATGTTAAATTATTATTTTATGTAAAAATTCATGTAAAAATGATGTTACCTATGCAAAAGAATGTCGGAATAAGAGGGAGGCATCTCGGTTTCCTCTTTGCCGTAAATACTTTCATAAGTAGGCGGTGGGAAACATCCGACGGAACCTAAGCTGTCTTTGCTAGGTGTTTCGGCATCCATTTCGAGGATACTGCCTTGACTGCTTTGTAATTGGTGACGATTTACGCTTCGCGGATTTCTCTGAGCGCGCAACACGCTATCGCCAAGTTCCACCAAGTCTAAACCTGCCAAAAATATCATAATTATCTTATTTGTTCTAAAGAATTTATCAAAATTTCGTAGCAAGGATATGAAATAGATCTACTAACTCTTTATAATTTTACCAATTATTTAAGAAATAATGTAGATTATTTTTGTCTATTGCAGATATTTTATAAAAAACTAAAAAAAAATATTATTTTTTCTTGCTTATTTATACGTATCTATTATACGCGTATTATTAAAAATTTCTTTAATGTTTTATCTTTAATTTACAGACAAATTTATTTCTTATTTTTCAATCATCTATATTATTTTCTAAATGATTGATTTTATGAGACTTTAATTTATTCTATTTTATTCTATTCTATTTGAGTAGTTACTCTTTTATAACTTTGGAAGAACTTCGAACAGAACCCTAAATACCTGTAGGATCAGTTTGGAACTGAGTGAAAATCGTGCCGTCGACGACAAGCATTCTGCCATGCGGCAGGAGGATGATCGTCGGCGTCGCTACCATGGCCTGGTCACTGCCGCCGAACCGTGGGTCCGGATCAGGATCTTCTAGACGACAGCAGCAATGCCGTCTGCATAGGGACCGGCAGAAGGGCGCACCCCAACAGCAATACGCGAAGATAAAGCACAGAACGGCGAGCATCACCATAAGGGCGGCCACTCCTTGACCCTGCTGGGCGGCCGCGAGGGTTGGCCCGCCGGCGACGCCGACGCCGACGCCGAATCCACTGCTGCTGCTCATTTCACCTGCAATAGTGCAATCAAATAGTTGACTTTATTTCGCAATATATACTGTTATTTATTAAATGGATAGACATACATATAATGTAATACGAGGATAATACAATGGCAATAAGAGCCAAGCGCAGTAATTAGGGCGCATAAATAATTTATTATAAATATCAAGTGAATTTAAACGATAAAGGTCCTTAATACATAAAGCACGAAATCATTTGCGAACGTTTCGGTCCCTTTTTCTTTGGGCCATCTTCAGCGTAAACAATAATAAGTAATAAAATTTAAGGACTTTTATTAAGGACTTTTATCGCGTTTAAGTTCACTTGATATTTATAATAAATTATTTATGCGCCCCAATTACTGCGCTTGGCTCTTACTGCCATTGTATTATCCTTGTATGAATTTTTAGAGAGCCTTTTTAACTATATTATTGATATAATGTAATGTTCTAACAGATCTAAAATTTCTTTTGAGCAATCTTTAAATCAATTATTCCTTAACAAAAAATTGGTTGAATCTTATTCTTTTTGCATAATTTTATATTTTAATATAAAAGAATCTTAATTTTAAAAATCAAATTAAAATGAATTTTACTTGGAATAATATGGAAACTAAAGTTTTCACGATTTTTTAAATTATATATTTGAAATGATCTGATTTAAAATATAAATCGTGTAAGATTTATTTCGTAAAAATCACTTTCATTACATTTACATAATTGCTTTCCAATTATGTATAACTTTGAACAAATTAACATTAAAAAATTTATATTTACATAATTTTGTTGTAATTTCTTAACTAGACTACGAATTCTCCAATTTTTCGAACCACTCAATTAAAATTTTTTCTTTATTCGCATGATATATATAGAAATATAATTTTATTGATTATTAAAATAAGATTCTTAAGAACGCTTTATGAATCAGCTAAACTATAACTTATCGTTGACCTGTAATTACATATAAAAATTTCAAACTCAAGTTATTTCCCATTTGCCATATACCTTATGAATAATGATGAATATTACGTAATCGTGGACGAAACTGTTTTACGTGTGTGAACTCTCTCTTATGCTAATAGGCCGAATTTCATAGTTCTCCCCTTTGACGACGGTGAAAGTAAAGCTTTATGCGATGATCGTAATATATTACATAGGCACTGAGAGAGTAGGGCAAGCATTGGACACAGTCGATCAATCTTTATGCGCGCTCGCGTGTAAAGTTTTACAACACCACCCAATCTCCATGGTCGGCGCTCTGTGTGATTAAAGATAACGCTAAAAAACATAGACACAACTTGATAAGAAATTGACTGATCTTATAGCTTGAGAAAGCAACAGTGCAAGCAACTTATGTTATTAAACTATGGCGGTTATTATGATATAGCGGTTACTACGAAATTAATCCATCACCTTCAAAATAATAACACAAAATAGATAACACGAACATTATAACGCACATATTACACATATCGCATATTATTATTTTTAAATCATTATACATATTGTAATAAATTATAGTAGAATACAGCATAAATTTATTAACGAATAAATAATTATTTTTATAGAAGTGATAAAAAGTTAATCAGAAATATGTATAAACAAACAAGAGATGGAATATTCTTCGCCAGTGAATATTAAACCGCAGAAGAGATTTGTTTCGACACAACTGGCCAATTTAATTTAAATTAATATATCGTGAATCGCGACATTTTTCAACCATGGGTTTTGGTCCTTCTAAAATGAATGAAATTAATTTAAAGGTTCAAATCCTGGCTGAGGTAAAATTTTTCGCACAACAAATTCTTTACATTAAATTAATTTCATTCACTTTAGAAGGACCAAAACCCATGGTCGAAAAATATCGTGATTCGCGATATATTAATTAAAATTAAATTGGCCAGTTGTGTGTCGAAACAAATCTTTTCTGTGGAGAAATATGTATATTATTAATTTGGTAGTAATGCTAATTAATATAGCTATGTTTATTCTTATTCATCAATATTCCAAATATGTGTAGAACAGAACAAACAAAATAAAAATCCACGAAATTTGCTGTATAAATTTTTCGTACAATTTTTATATAAATAAAATCGTACAGACGGGGACGATTTACCTTGAGTGGTGATATTGTGAAGCCAAGCAATCCCCGTGGTGGTTGCTGACTCTGTGGCTCTGTGCAATCCGTAGACCATAAAAAAATGATTGAAGACTCGTCAAATTTGTCAGCCTGAGAGGAGACGATTACGTCTCCCCGAGAGAAACAGCGGCGACGGCACGATCACATTGACGTCTCGCGGATCTCAGCACGTGGACGATGACCGGATTTGCTTCTGCCGCGAATGCCGCGATAAACGACGCATCTCTCGCGACGCACCGCCGAATGCATCGAGCTTGCGTTCCTCGTTGTGATTCTCGTTGTATTTACGGTGATCTCACGTTCGTTAAATCGCACAGATCAACCAGTTCTTTGTCATCGTTGCACTTCTTTCAAATTCTTCAATCTCGAAATTAACATCCAGGATAATTTACGGATTTTTTATCGATCGTGAAACAATGAGGAAGCAAGTGCAGTTCGCATCACTCGTAAGCTGAAATTCAAATCGATTTAATTCATAAATTTTTAATTGTTTCAATATTTTATTACATCAATTAATATAAAAGTAGTTACTTATAAAACTATAAGGATGGCAAATTTAATTTGCCATAAATACACAGACTGGGTTACTTTAGTTTCGTTAAATCGCAAAAGCAATCGCGATTTAAAATTCGTATAAGCACACTTATTTCAATTCACCACCGTTGCATTATCAGCACTGTCACGATTTGTAGTTTTCTCGTTCAAAAGGGCCTGTCTCTATTAATCCGCGCTATAGCGTTCGATATAGCACACGTACCGATTTCTCGCACAATTCAACGCGGGACACGTTAAGTAGAAGCTGCCACACTGCACGTCGAGACACTCTTGACCCATTTTCACAACGTCCCCACTTTGTGTGTATCAACCTGCTACACTGGCTTCTCCGGCGATATCTCTATTTCTCAATCGAGAGGAACGCCACTCGTCTCAACCTCTCCCTCTCGATTCTTTTGCCCCTCTCACCAACCCTGCACCCGATATATTGCAACCCCTTGGAACGGTTCACCTCTCCCTCCTCCTCTGAGATTTATCTTGATTTATCCCTTCAGCTGTCTCTTAGGCGTCCGCCCTATTTGTCGAGATAGTTTAAAGTCTTTCAAGTGAAAAATCGATACGTTCGGCTCGAAGAGTCTCTTCTCTCTTAAGAAAAAATTTCCGCATTCATCGCGTAAGTATAAAAAGAATCTCGAGGGCGTCTGTGAAAATTGAGAAGAAAAGCGCACTAAGAGTCTCTTGAAAAATGCAGGATCGATCGCATTGCGTTCTTTCCTCGGACAAAGCTCGTTAACATTCTTTAAGATATCGCAGTGTTCAAGTTTTTTACATGTAAGATAAATGTTATATAAAAAGAAACTGGGGAAAAAGACTCACTCCAATTTTATAAAATAATAAATGAAGAATTGGCTCATACTCCTTATTTCTCGCAAAAGGCTTCTTCAAAAACAGATGTGTGTATTCGTTCAGAAATGATTAAAGTTTTATTATGATCGCCACGAGAACCTATCTCTCGCCTTCTATCTCTGTGATTCGATCGCCGATGCGTCTGCCCTTTGGGAAATTTATTCCTCGTCCTTTGGGAAATTTCGTTGTATCCACTTTCGTTGCACAGCCTCTCTACATCGAACCATCTACATGCCTTTCGTTCCTTGACGTCATCGACTGCGGACTACCACGCGCCATGTTATTTACCGTCGATACCATTCACCATCAGTGCGTCCTCGGATCCGGAAGATGATGCAGAAGAGTTGCTTCCTCGACGCGACAAACGTCATCGTGTGTGATTCGCAAAAATATCGCGTCTGCCTTGGTCCAATTTTTACTGCATTAATTTCTGCGCTGATTATCCTGCGCCATTTATACGATATATTATGATCAGATCAGGATAACGTGATAATTAATGTTATTGCGTGTAAACGTAATTATTACTATATTAATAAATTATTAATTAACACACATATCATATTTCTCACCGTGTTAAATCTTACACATTTATATTATTTTAGAAATCATTTAATTTTTTGGGATATAATAAAGTTCTTCGAACGCCCGACGTTTTTTCTCTGTCGCTCCTCGATAAAAACTCCAATGACCTAAATGCACTTTCAGTGTACTCAATAATATACTCCACTCTAGTGATTCAAACTTTTATTCGTTTTCTTCGGTAGTTTTAATGCGACAAAATCCTATTTCGTCGTCGAGAAATCCATTCATGATGACCTAGATCTGCCCTCGACGACAAGCTGCATCCACTACATAATCACTTTATTTACACAGCCACGAGCATCTATGCTCCCTTCTCTTCCTAAAATGTTATGGTTCACGTTCACTCTGCAGAACTTGTCGTCGCGAGTATCGATTCCACGTTTTATAATACGCTTCCACCCCGTTTATGTTTATATGTATACATGTATTTTATATATATGTATGTGTGTATATATATATATATATATATATATATATCGTGTCTTCTTTCTTTTTAAAGATTTCTCCCTACAGTAATATTCTTAGCTCAAGGGACGCACCGATTCATTCCCCTTTCACGCCCGTTCGCCACAGGCCGTTCGTCGTTAAACATCGATCTCACGTCAAGCGTACGTCGCGACTGTCGCGAGATGTGTTTTCGTGTCGCGACTGATAACGTGCGTTTTACATCCCCTTCACGAGTCGATAGTACGACGAAACGTGAACGTCGGTGTCACGACGCGACGTCGGTGGCGAGAACGACGCCAGGCCAGTGGGGCTACCTTACCACCCACCCCCGCGCGAAGCCACTCGAGGGGGTGCAGCAATCCCGTCGCAGTTCGCCCCGTTCGTTTCACTGCGCACACGTGCGGTGGACTCGTCGGCGCAACTCTACCTTTCTCACCCTCGTCGCCGTGTCGGTGCACGCTGGAAAGCAGGGAAGCCGAGGAGGTGCACGTTCTTCATCCCCACATGTAGGGTGTAACTGCAATTTAAAGACTGATGTAAATTACGTCATAGATAAGATTGGATGGTCCTCAAAATTGCGATCTACTAATTTTATCAATTAGAAACTTCATTTATATCGTTATAGCATAAATACATATATAATTTATATATGTTTATATATCTTATAATCTTACGTGTTGACAAATTATTATAAATATTTTTTATATCTTCATTTAATTAAATTTTCTGAACATCCAAGGTTTGCGCCTTTCTGGAGGATCCAGTCCGATCCTGTCTCTAGTTAACATTCATTAGAATTTAACGTCGTTTCTTAAAAAATATATGTACATAATTTTACATGTAATGCCCCGGTAAAAAATTTTTCATATATAAACATAAATAAATTATATATAAATGTCCATACATAAATTTTTTTTTAATCGTATATAAATATAATAGAAAAGTCTCGAGAAAAGTTATATATGATTATATATGGGCAATGTTGTGTATAATATGGACATATTTCATACATAATTATATGTTTGAAAAGGAATTTATTCATTTGCATATTATGCTCATGTGCCACACAATAGGTTGTGTAACCAAACGGGCTCAATAAAAGAGCCACATGAATATTTGGCTTATTTACGTCGAACATGATTTCGACGGATGGCAACATATAATACATTCCTTTGAGAGTAAAATACTCACATACGTCAAAATTAATTTGATATTGACCTTTTTTAAATAAATTGTCATTCTTTTTCACTAGGTCGATACAAAATAACCCTCTGCATTTGTTTTACTAAAAATAAAATTTCGTTTACATATATATATATTTATATGTTTATATATGAAAAATTTTTTACTGGGGCGTTTCATGTAAAATTATGTACATACAGGGTGAGTCATTTTAATTAACGCACGCAATTATTTCGGAAACAAAGCATTTTAGAGAAAAATATTTCAGACAAAAGTTGTACGGTTTTGAGGGGCACATAAGATGGTCATTAGTTTGACCTTGAATAGTTGCTTGAAGGTCACGTGAAGGTCACCTTCAATATTTTTAATGGAACCGCCTACTTTTTATTGCATATTCTTGTAGCTTATATCGAGGGCTTTCCAAAACACTATAATTAAATGTTTTTTCGTTAAGTATTTTCCGAGTTATGAGGCTTGAAAGTTACAGTATTTTGACATAAAATACAAAATATCTTGTAAAACATT
>NJRL01002423.1:0-10615 GCA_003063815.1 Aphaenogaster rudis
AAATTCCCCATCCCTTTAAAAAAAGTTCATATTTGTCGCACTGTGTTATATATTAAATCATCTGGTAAATTGACAACGGCGCAAAATGACTATAAATCACCGAAGTTTTCAAAGTGTATTATTATTATTATTATTATTATTATTATTATTATGAGCAAAAGAAGCAATGATACACACAGATTAGCATTTAATTAAACGCTTAGTTGATGGCTTATTTTAGGATGTCAGTGCTAATCAAGATTTTGTGAAGCTCCTAGTAATAATTATCATTATTCAATACATTATCCTACTAATAATTATAAATCCATATTTTTCAATTAATTCTAGTCACTACGTCCCTTATATAAAGAAATGCTCTTTTAGTATATATATAAATATACTTTTCCTTTCCAAAGTTTATGATATTATAATTTACAGGGTGTTCTAGATCCCTACACCTTTTATCCATGGATCGTTTGATCTTTTCTAGCGAATCGGTTCCAAAATAATCAAAGAAAAATGTAAAACTTAGCTTGGTAGGTTTGGAACCTTATACATACGGCAATACTCATACTTTTAGACAAGATTATATATACATATATATAAGTTATATACTGCTACTGTATTGCGTACTTTTCGACCATTAGTTACAAATTATATGTTTCTTTAATTATTCATTTATCTCAAGAGGAAGAATATTACACACAGAAAAAATCTCTAAGGTGTAGTAAAAGAAATTGCAAAATTACCGCTATAAGAGGATCATAAATGATGCTATCATAGGAGAAATACATTGACGTTATATTATTTAATAAAGAGGAATATATGTTGTGTGTGTATATATACATAATATACATGTATGAGTGATCTTTATATCGTGATATCTCGATGTATTCAGATTTTATCGAAAAATCATGCCATTTCAACTCTATACCGATAATCACTTTTAATTTATATCTTTATATTTAACATTTACCTTTCACTTTACTTCAGCAAGCAATAATTATAATATAACACGTATGATTCTGAGAGATTTCCTTTTATTCTATGCTCCAGCAAGGAGACATTGGATTTTCTCGAAGAGCAATAGACAAATCAGCCTATATACGTATTTATATACATGTATATATACATATGCATATATGTGTGTAATAATAGGAAGAATATTCTAGGACACAGGCGTACGACGGTCTTATAACTCGTACTCGTGACATTCCTATGTAAATAAAGAAGTCTCTGTCTTATTTGATTCACTTCCATTTCCAGCTGGGTTTCGTGCAATAAAAGGGCCAGCTTACTTACACATCGTTACACGCCTTTCACGCAACAACGACGATCTTGCGGACCTAATTTTTCCACTCGCTCCCTGAGTTTCGCGTCCGACACAGGGTCGGTCCAGCTCCGACTGCAGTTTCATTGTCTTTTTATATACGAGATTATAAAATGATATTCTAATACAGACAGACAGCGAATGCGTCGATTCGAGGAAGCACCTACCCGTTCACGTGAGAACAAATATGTATTTATATAAGGGGTAAAATAAAAAAAAACAGTTATGTGCAAAATAACAGCATTGCACAGAAATATTTAAATATTTAAAAAATATATGTATGTATATATATATATTTTTTTTTTATATGACCACAAAAGTCAGAATTTAATCCTAGATATACAGCAAAAACAGTTAAGCATGGTGGAGGAAACACAAAAATTTGGGGTTCCTTTTTTAAGTCGGTGCTATTATATTTTGCACATAATTGTGTATATATATATATATATATATATATATATATATAAATATACACAACCGACTCGCTGTATTAAAGTTTAGGGCGTCGGTATGTGATTGTGAGCAAGCAGTTAAGGCTTATATCGAATATACATATACGATATATAGAAAAACGTAAGAACGAAACAGGACAACTCGCAAACGCAAGCGTGTTCTCCGAGGAGCATCTGGTTTTCTAACGATGCGATATCGAGACGCCGAAGAAGTCCGCAACTCTGCTGACATTGTACATAATGCGGTTGCTTTAGCGGCTCATCTCCAAGACACGTGGGAAGCAAAAAGAGAAAAGAGAAAAACGAAGGGCTTCGGAGGGGCGCGTGAGCTGAGCACGAAGGCGTCGATGTTCCCTCGTGGGACATTTGTTGCTCGTAAAGGGCCAGCATCCCGAGTACCTAGGTAGAAGCTGGCAGGCGAAACGATCGAGAGGAAAGGGGTGTACAGGATCGATCCGAATGCGAATGGGGATGACCGGGGTACTCTGATTTCTCCACGCGTTTTCTCCCCTCCCGAGAACCGTTCCGCCTGACATCCCTCCGGCGATCTGAAGAAAGACACGCTGAATATTAATCAAACAATAGCGAACAATGTAAACGGCGTAATGTACGTGCTCTTCCCTAAATATGTGATTACCGTGTAATAGTCAGCGCTTTATTTGTAATATACGCAACTATTGGATAAATAAATTTAAAACTGTTAAGCGACGCACTTTGTTGACTTAAGGGTCGGGTTTGAAAGTGATTAACATGTTAATAGAAAGAAATTTTTCTCGAAGGGAGTAGATTGTTTCCTGTTATATTTACAGCTATACAAAATGATTTCGATATGTCCAAATGTTTAGAAAATGAGGTCGCGATTTGAATGCTTGGGTTGCATTCGAAAACGTCACTCGAGTGCGCCCATCTATCATTTTATCCTTGTTTAACATTCGGCGAACAACAAGGATAACATGCTACATAGGTGCACTCGGGTAATGTTTTCGAACGCAGCTTTGGAAGAAAATGATCAAGAAATGATTTTAAAAATTTGTTTTAAATTTTTATTTGATTTGTCACCTGATGGTAACACCCTCTACTTGTATTCTCGACTTGAAATAGACAAAGAAAAAGAAGATAAATCGAAGTTACAAGGAATAGGAAGTTGTAGTGCACAGCAAAAAGCATCGAAACTTTCGAAATGCTGTTTTGCAAAATTCTCTTCAGAAACGAATGGACTATGATTTGACTGTTCGGTTTATAAAAAATTATAATCGAACAGTATAATTAACAAAAGTTACGAGCAATCAAAGTTGCAAAGAAGACTGGCTTCTTTCGAATTACAATTAAAATTCAGGAAGAGCTTGTTTAAAGAAAAGCAGATTAAAAAATATAATAAAAAATATATAAATATATTAATCATATAAGAGAAAGAGAATAAAAAAGAAAAAGATGATCGGAATATGTTGACTCAATAATGAAAAGAGGAAGCATAAAGATAGGTAGTTTTGCCCTATATTTCTGCAATTGCATTTTCCCTCTTAAATCGAAAAACTTTTTGTCAACGTCTACTATTATTACGAGTTCTAATGATCTAATATAATTCTAATGCTTTTGTATTTTCTATCGAATGCAATTGATGCACAATTTCGCACCTTCTCGAGAAATTAATTCCAGATTAATTTCAAGTTCGAGTTTCATTAAAGTAATCTTCGCGTCTTATCTCGCTGACATCTGTCGTTTATCCCGAATTCTAATCTTATTACGAATCTAATTTTCTGGATATTTCGGCAAAAAAGAGTTGAAAGGTTTCGCGTTTTTTATTGGATTGATACCGTATTCGAGAAATTAATTATAGATTAATTTAATACGGAATTTTGGAACAATTTTGGTGATGTCTCGCGTCTTATCTCGCTGACATTTTAGATCTGCCGTTTTAGATCCTGAATTTTAATAAGCCTATTACGAATCTAATTTTTTGGATATTTCGGCAAGAAAGAGTTGAAAGGTTTCGCGTTTTCTATTGGATTGACACCGTATTCGAGAAATTAATTACAGATTAATTTTAATACGGAGTTTTGGAGCAATCTTGGTGATGCCTCGCGTCTTATCTCGCTGAGATTTTAGATCTGTCGTTATCCCGAATTCTAATCTTATTACGAATCTAATTTTCTGGATATTTCGGCAAAAAAGGGTTGAAAGTTTTCGCGTTTTCTGTCCGATTGACGCCGTATTCAAGAAATTAATTACAAATTAATTTTAATACGGAGTTTTGAAACAATCTTGGTGATGCCTCGCGTCTTATCTCGCTGACGTTTCAAATTTGCCGTTATCACGAGTTCTAATCATCTTATCACGAGTCTAATTTTTTGGATGTTTCGCTAAAAAAGGGCGGAAAGGTTTCGCATTTTTTGAATTGATCGTACACTGAGAAATTAATTATATAGATTAATTTCAATGTCAAGTCTCGGAGTAATTTTTTGGGAGGATACCTCGCGTCTTATCACGCCGATTTGAGACAATCGGATGCAATATCATTGATATCAACGATTTGTGAGGCCGTGAAGTCGCGAGGAGTCCTCATGTCACGTCGCCGGAGGAGGCTTCGGCTGCGAGCGCATTCTGGCGCGTTCATGACTGCGATGCGTATACCGCTTAATGGACACTCATCGCTTTTCTTATCGTGAGGTTTGAGGTTCTTACAGGCTTCTTATTATGAGATGAGCGACGCGAAAGGCGGTCGACACACGGGAGATAACCTAAGCCGGCGTGCTGCCATATGTCGGAGGGAGCACGGTGATCACGACGAATTTTAGACGTCGCGGGAAAGAAAGGGAGACAAACCACGTTCGTGCTTTATTTTGCTACGCAAGGTTCGTTCCCGGTCATCGGCAGCCGGACTTCGACTCTGCGATCGATGAACCTTTTATGTCATCTTTCGCTCGGAGGGTTTTGTTGATGTCGAGCTCGGTGGAGCTTTCTGTTTATTTATCTTCTTTTTGTACACGTTAAAATAACCTTATGGTGATACGAAACATTAATGTATATTTGCGTATAGTTAATTGAACGATGCTGTCGCTTGGCGACGTAGGTTAATATGGGTTAGGACGTATACAAAGTGTCTGATAAATCGTGGTTCTACCGGCGAGACGGTGACCCTGGAAAAACAGTAAAAAACGTAATTGACGAATAAGTGAAAGAAATTTAAATTTTTCGATCGATTGCGTGGCTTTTCACAAAAGTGGTTTCATGAATGTGAAAGCAGTGTATATATTTGTTATTGTTATTTCAATAAGCTGCAAGCGTCTTTGTTTTAAATTATCACATACATAATTTAAATTAATTACGTATAACTTAACCCTAGAAGGTAAATGTGGGGTCCCTTGTCATCCCAAACGAAATTCAAACTACGCTTCTGAAGTAGCCAGGTACACTTTCGGGTCCGGACCCATACCATAATGCAAAAAACAACATGTTATATACATCATCGTTTTCCTCATTAAAAAATGAAGAAAATGCATTATTTAACTATTAATTTACTGCTGATAGAAAAGATTGAGACACCCGAGAAGTTTGGGGTGCCGTACCATCCCACTTTTGCCTTTGAAGCTCAGCAAATTCAGTTTTGCTTTCTAGGGTTAAATTAATTACATGCATAATTAATATTTTAAATTTATTATATGCACATAATATTTTCTCGCTGTGATAAGAATGTTGTTTCGACTTCTTTCAGACTACTTAGAATGGCGAAGAGTAGACCGCAAGAAAAAGCCCCTCCGAAAACAAGACCCAAGGCTAAAACGAATAGTAGTAGTAGTAGTAGTAGTTTACAATTGCCGATAAATTTTATGATTGTCACTGTGAGTATGGCCGTTGCCGTTTGGTTCGGATACAAGGGGTATCTCGAAACGAGAGTTAATACTCCGTATGATGTAAATAAGGTATGTAAATTATCATCAAGCAGTTTTACTTACTCTCGAGATCTTGTGTCATAAATATAAATTATTACGGATAATATGCGACACAGTGTAAAATATCAAGCGTAGCGTTATAGACTAGTATCTCTAAAACTAGAAATATAGTAGAAATACAGATCTGATTGTTACAATATCTTGTTCAGTATAAGAGAATCTTTTTATGCTTCATATGGCAGTTTGTCAAATTTTAATTAATTAATTTTAACAGAGATTAACTTTAGAGAATCAATACTATAACAATATATTAACTTTAGAGATATTAGAAATACACTCTTGTACACTCTCTGTGCATATATAATCAAATACCTGCTGATTTGTAATCCCATCAACTTGAATATTATTTGAAAATTAGCTCGTTATTGCATCTGGATTGGATATCCCGGACAGATATTGGGGAACCTATCGACCTGGTGTATATTTCGGTTTAAAAACAAGAGACCCGCATTCCTTAGTGACTGGTTTGATGTGGTATTTTCCACGTTTTCTACGCTACGATGGAAGTGGATTTAGACACTGGTGCGAGCAAGGTGATGAACTAGACAGGTACTGTAATCAGAATCTCCTTCAGTCAGATAAAGATTTGACTGCGACTATAATTGAAGTTTAAATGTTAGGTATGCGTGGTTGGAGCATGACGGACGAACATTTGGCGTTCAAGAAATAGTAGATAAACCTGTAGTTATAAGAACAACATTCGTCAAAAAACCTGGTGGATATCATGGTGGTGACTGGACCGCGAGGATTGCGATATCGTCAAAAAAAGAACGAATTACAGAAGAGATGTCGCTGTTGTTTTATACCGCTATCGAGGAAGGCACGAAAGGTTGGATAAAGGCTAATCTAGGAGACTACAATCGTTTGACAGGAATAGAAGGAAATACGCAGGGATTGGGATCTTTCGTTATAAACGTAAATTTAATAAATGGCACTATAGAAGAGCATTCCTTCCTAGCGACTGTCGCTCCTGGTCTAAACGTATTGAAGGAAACAGTTTTGCAAAATCTCCGCATCGCAACCCAGAAGGGATCCATGGAGAAACACGTAGTTTTAGCTGGTGAACAGTTACCTTTATTGCCCGAAGGCAAGAAAAAGGATCCGAATTTCATCGTTACTCAAGTGACGGGAAAAATCCCTTTTGAGATCGAAGTTAGTTATGAATCTGGCAGTTTCAGTAACAGGATAGAGAAGTTAACGGACGACAATTATGACGAGGCTCTTAAAATACAGAGGCAACTGTTTTCCAAAAAATTTGAAAGTGTTTTCAAACTGAAATCCAAGGGATATACGGACGACGAAGTGGCGTTCGCGAAGATGGCATTCTCGAATCTTATAGGCTCGGTAGGTTACTTTTATGGAACTTCGCAGGTGCAAAGTATGTATACCGAGGGACCTGTGCCTTACTGGAAAGCACCTTTGTATACTGCCGTACCAAGCAGGAGCTTTTTCCCGCGAGGTTTTCTGTGGGACGAAGGTTTTCACGGTTTACTCATCTCGGCCTGGGACACGGAAATAGAATTAGATATTATAAGCCATTGGTTTGATCTGATGAACGTTGAGGGCTGGATACCAAGAGAGATGATTCTGGGCCAGGAAGCTATAGCCAAAGTACCCGAGGAGTTCGTGACTCAGATCAACACGAATGCGAATCCGCCTACATTTTTCTTAACGTTGGACTTTATGCTCCAGCATAAAGAGCAGGACTTACTGAAATATAATTTCCGGTTGCTCGACAAATTGTATCCACGGTTGCAGGCATGGTTCTCGTGGTTCAATGTCACGCAAGTCGGTGATCTGCCCAGTTCGTACAGATGGCGAGGCAGAGACGAGAAGACTAAGAGAGAGTTAAATCCCAAAACACTCACATCCGGCTTGGATGATTACCCCAGGGCTTCCCATCCGAGTGTTGTCGAACGTCACGTTGATTTGCGTTGCTGGATTGCGTTCGCCGCTCGCGTCATGGCTAGAATCGCCGAAACGTTGAGTTACCCTGCCACAAAGTATGAAGAAACATTTCAGTATCTATCCGACAATAACTTGTTGAACAAACTACATTGGTCGTCAAATGCGCAAACATATTCCGATTACGGTTCACATACCGACAAGGTGGTCCTACGAAAAGTCACGCCACCGCCACCTCGTAAACAGCAAGCTAATGTGCAACCGCCGGAGATGATACGCGTCGTACTGGAAAATCCGTCTTTGAAGTTCGTCGACACAACCTTTGGATACGTATCATTGTTCCCCTTTATTCTACAGATTATCGAGCCCGATTCGCCGCAACTGGGGAAGATATTGCAGGATCTACGGGATCCCGATTTGCTGTGGACGAAGTACGGACTACGCTCGCTCGCGAAAACATCGCCTTTATATATGAAATACAATACGGAATACGACGCGCCTTACTGGCGCGGTCCCATCTGGATAAATATGAATTACTTGACAGTGCGGGCCGCGTATCATTATTCTAACGTGACGGGACCGTACCGGGAAAGTGCGAAGAGGATATACCAAGAGTTGCGAAAGAATTTGATACAGAATATTATTATGCAATATAGGAAGACCGGATATTTGTGGGAGCATTACGACAGCACGGAAGGACAGGGTAAAGGAAGCCACCCTTTTACCGGCTGGACTTCCATGGTTGTATTACTTATGGCAGAAATATATTAAATATCACGCTGATGTGTATATATATTGAATCCGATCATTCAAAACTATTTCACTAAAAGTGGAATCAAAAGGTACTGAAGTGTTCGTTTAGTTATCACGTGGATCTATTGATAGCACTTTGTGTTTAAGCTAAACAGAAGAATGGCGATTGTATAACTACTTATATTATTTTGTTACATTATTACATTATGTGTGTATATTATGTTTTTATCTTTGATATGTTATATTAGGTGTTACATAACATATAATTCTGTTATATATTAATAGATGTTATATGGGAGTCATCGTGTTGTCTGACAGAAAAGCATTTGTAAAAGCATTTGTAATCAAGCTATAGATATATGATACTCGCACATACTATTTACATTAATTAAAAAGATAATATTCTTTGATATCTTGATGGCCTGATATTCTTGATAGCTAAATCTAAATTCTAGATTGAAGATAATTACATCTTTTCTAACAAAACCGCTACTTATAGTATTTCTATAAGTACTATAAATAAGATAACATTTTAATATTATATAAATGACAATTTTTGTATTACTATTATACATATTTTTTGGCACATTATCGTGATTTAATGGAATATTCTATATTCTTACCGAAGATGTATTTTATATAAAGCAAATTATTTATTTCCACATACTCGAGTAAATTTGGTTCTTATTTCGTTAATGTTATGAACTTTGTATATATATTCTGTGTATATATTATGTAATATAATGTGAAATCGCATAATGGGATATTGTACAATTATCAAGAGAAAAGCTAGATTTCAAATCCTGGCTGTGAGCACTGAAAACTTGTATATTCTAATCTTAAGCTCTTTGAAGAGGCGCTATGTTTCATCATTGTAGTATAGCTCGAAATATGATACTCATTTTCATGATTGTGCAAAAAGAAGCTCTTGCTAATCCAGCCATCGTTTTCTAAACTGTTTTCGAAATGAAAGTTTAGACTGCATACCATAATAAAATGTTATTTACACATTGAGACAAAAAAATATATACCTATCGTTTTGCGCTCATGTAGAATTTTAGGCTACGGTCTACTTGATGCTACAAATGCTTCGAAGCATTTTCTGATTGGTCAGTTAGTAAAATTCTTTCTTCTGATTTGTCAAGCAAATGCTTCGAAGCATTTGTAGCGTCAAGTGGACTGCACCCTTAATTTTATGTTTCTAGAAATTTATTTCATGTCAGTTATTGTGAAATAATTTATATAATCCCGAGTTTCCTCTCTAAAAAGACGTAGCAGTTCTGAATGATATATAATGCATGTCCCATGTATCGATTTATGTAAAAAGATCCAGTTAGTTTCAGTTTTGAAAGTTATTTTTCTTTCTGATATTGATTTTATACATCTATAAAATATCCAGAATATGTAGATGATCAAGAAACTTCATCTTTCCTGAATATTTTTAAGAACAAATATCAATCAATTTTTTAGAGAAAGGCAATTCTAATTCAGAACACAATTTTCCAATTAAAAAGTTGGTATAAATAATAGAATTAATCATTCTCTATGAATGCAATATGAGAAAATCTTTTGGCGTTCTCAAGTGAAAATGAAATCAAAATTAGTTGCCTTGGTTCAAGACTTGTAGATTATATTAAAATTATAGTTGCTTTGGTGCAAGATTTATAGCTTATATTAAAATTATAGTTGCTTTGGTTCAAGATTTAGAGCTTAATATAAGAAGTGATTGAAATTTGATGAAATTAAAATTGATTGCTTCGGTTCAAGTTTATAGCTTATAATAGCTGCTTTCCTTTTACACGAAAACTCAGATAAATCTCACTTGTGACGTAATCATTCAGTTAAATGCACGTTCCTTTTGACGCCGGCAACTGAAATTTAACTGATTGTGAGTTTTTACCAACAATCTGCACAAGCTGGAGACCTTGTGCTTTAGTGAGTGAGTGAAACTCACATTAAAAGTAACGTTTTAAATGTGTCGATAAAATAATCAGGTAAGTACGAAATGACAAAAAATAATTATAAATAAATTGATAAATATTGTAAATAATTTTCTTATTTTTTAATATTTTTTCACTTGCACGTTCCTTTTACTCACTGAGAAATGACGTTATTACCTGAGTATGAAGTACTCGTATAACTGAGTGTGGCTCAGTCTCACTTTAATGTAAAAGGAAAGCAGCTATAATGATTCATTCGATTACGTCACTCTTTCAAAAGAGACTTATACTATACATATATATATA
>NJRL01002435.1:0-10203 GCA_003063815.1 Aphaenogaster rudis
TTACGGAATCCACCCATTATAGGACTCTAGTCGCGCGGCAAGGAGCGACGCGGTAGCCAATCAACATGCTGTTTTTCCGTAAGAACCAGAAATTTATTGGTTACCGCGTCGCTTCTTGCCGCGCGGCAAGCGTTTCCGCGTCCTGTGTGCAGGAGCCATATGTTTATCTCGCTTTAGGTGCAAGAAGTGCGAGAAGTGCAAGCAACACAAACAGACCTATTGTGTACATACAAATATCTCGTCATATATAATTTATGCATATATATCCGCTATGAAAGATATTTGCTAAAAATCCAAGTCATATACGTTGCCGATACTCTTTATTTTGAAAAGGAATTAATAAAGGATTCGTTTTTTGCTTTTGTTATGGCCTGGACGTGACGATCCATTTGACCTTGGCTTTCTCTTGAACTTTGTACCTTAAACCTATATAAACGCCTGATAAACGTTCACATCCCTACCTTTTCTCGATATTTCTTGATATAACTTTCGCACTGTCACTGATTCCTACCACATCGCCCAAAAGTGTGAATAACGATCGGACGTAGTACTGTTTTTTAATTTCGTCTGAAAAAAAGAGATTATCAACATGATGCTTAGGAAGGTAAGTGACAAAAAAAACAATTATCGATCATTCAAGTTCGCTCAGTTATTAAAATCGCATGCTATATTGTTTTTTTTAACTTTTCTATATCTATGTAGTACATTCTATTCACACTATAATTATTCACAAAACAAAAGTTAATGTACTGTGATGAATCGAGTTAATTATTCGTGTTTTGAAATGTATATCTTGAAATTAATTTTTTTCAGGTGTTTAACCCAAGAATGTACCAAAAAATGGTACGACCCTTCTCAGCAGTTGCCGAATCTGTTCAAGGATGTACTTTTGGTTGGTATATTTGTAGTGTTTCAACGAATATAGAGTATACGAAGGTGCTTACATAATCAAGATATAATCAGAATTTTAAAGAAATGGAAAAGATCCAAATGTGTATTTTCATAAATATTCACTTACATAACTACCAAGGGCGTCCGCAGGATTTTTTCCAGGGGGGGGGGATGATTCAAAATATTACTTCCAGAATTAGAATATATATAATTTGAAATTTATACACCTTTTGAAATTATAATCCTATGGATTAGGGCAGAGATCGGCAAGGTTAGCACAACTTTGCCTTTCCTTTGTTCAAAGGGAGAGCAAATGCTTAATTTTTTGCTGATTCCAGGGGGAGGCAAATGTCCCCTCTTGCCCCCCTCTGCGGACGCATATGATAACTACGGTTATAACTGAATGTATTTTGAGCAAGTAAGATGAATTAAATATGTCGCAGACCAGAAAAACACAAATTCATTTAATTACTGTTTTACACCGTTTGTTTATTCTTTTATGATATGGTTGAATAACAGTAGAGCTGATAGAAATTAATTTAGTTTTATTAGATAGGCAACAAAATAAGATTGAAGATTATTGTTTGTTCTTCAGACAGTTTACACGTATATAAACATTCAGTTACCCATATATAGATATTTTGGAAAAGAAAGAAACATATATATCGGCATACATGCATTTACATTTCAGAGTGGACGTCCAGAGTGGAAGTTTAAGACGTCCACTCTGAAATGTAAATGCATGTATGCCAATATATATGTTTCTTTCTTTTCCAAAATATCTATATATGGGTAACTGAATGTTTATATATGTGTAAACTGTCTGAAGAACAAACAATAATCTTCAATCTTATTTTGTTGCCTATCTAATAAAACTAAATTAATTTCTATCAGCTCTACTGTCGTCTTAAATTTTTGTCCGCTACTGTATATATTTATTTGTTTAGATTTTGAGAACATTACATTTAATTTTTATATTGGAATAAAGCAGTGAGCACACACTTCCATAATGTATAATGCATAAGAAAATCAATAACGCATTATGCGTTATGGAAAAGTGTGTGCTCACCGTTTAAGTTATATTGAGTAAAATATGTAAGTGCTGAGATATGAAAATGTGAGCTTTGTCTATCACACTCGTGTATATTAGAGCTACGGGCGTTATCTTGCTGCCGGTGTTATTTTATTGACACGAAACACTATCATCTCTTGATGCATTATTTACACATATATATTATTATTGTAAAAAGTTTTATCTTGTACTTGAAAATATTTTTCTGTAGATGTGTAGAAAAATCGGTATATATATCTTAAATTAATTTTTTTATATCAATGGATTAAAGAGATAAATCTTGTAGTAAGTTTCATTTTTCTAAAAAACTTGTTATAAAAACATTTTTAGATATATCAAATAAGAATAAAAGTTATACTTACAAATAATTATATATGTATATATATCATATTTAAATTAATAAAATGTTCCTGTATATATATACTTTTTCATAATATCATGTTATAATATTTTTGACTACAGTATTGTAAATATAAAACTATTTTTATAGTTGTGCACAAGACGTTTAAATTTTAAATATATTTGCATATATTATCTGATTAAAAAAAACGGTTGCCACTGTCTCACTGAATTATTTTAGAACTGTCTGATATACAAAAGGAAATGCAAGAACTAGCACGCAAGTTTACCAAAGAAGAGATTATCCCGGTAGCTGCAGAGTATGATAGAACTGGGAAATATCCATGGGACGTTATTAAGAAGGCATGGAGTGTTGGTCTTCTGAATAAACATATTCCACAACACTGTGGTATGCTTGATTTATGTAATATGTATCAAAATTTCATTATACATATCTTATATACAAGCTAGTATAATATTGTTAGAATAGAAATAATATTGTTGATACAAAAATAAAATTGATAATAATTGTAATTTATTCTAGGTGGTACGGAAGCTAGTATCTTTGAAGCTTGCTTGGTTACGGAAGAATTGTCTTACGGTTGTACAGGAATATCAACTGCAATAGAAACCACAGGTCTTGGAGTAAGTTTCATTACGAACAATATTTCGCTTTTGTGCTATATAAAGTTCTAACGATAGTTCTTCCAACAAATTAAAAAAATAATTTTTCCTCAATCTTATTAATTTCCAATTTTTTGTGTTTATATATTTTAATTAATTAATTTAATGTAGTAATCATATATATATATATATATGTATATATATATACATTTTTTATTTATTTAGCAAACTCCAGTTATCATAGCTGGAACAAAAGAACAACAAAAGAAATATCTTGGAAGACTTGTAGAAGAGCCACATGTTGCGGTAAATTTGAAATTAAACTTACTATGTAAAGGTAATGTTATATAAATAAAGTAATATTTATAGGCGTATTGCGTTACTGAACCTGGTGCAGGATCTGATGTAGCAGGTATTAAGACTAAAGCTGAGAAGAAAGGAAAAGAATGGGTAATTAATGGCACCAAGATGTGGATTACAAATGGTGGTGTTGCCAATTGGTACGATAACATGCTTCAGTATTTAGTATCAACTTCTTAAGAGAATATCTACATTTTCTTATTATAGGTATTTTGTTTTGGTAAGAACAAATCCAGATCCAAAAGCTCCAGCTAATAAAGCTTTTACTGGCTTTATTGTGGAACGTGAAAGTGATGGAGTAACTCCCGGTCGTAAGGTGTGATGACGGTTTTTTATTGTCATCCCATTTAAATGTTAACTCGAAATTTTATTGATCTCTACTGATCAACTTTTCACGTTTCATGTTTTAAGGAAATTAATATGGGACAAAGAGCAAGCGATACACGAATGATAACATTTGAAGACGTTCGTGTTCCCGAAGAGAATGTATTGCTTGGAGAAGGGCAAGGTTTTAAGATAGCTATGCAGACCTTTACCAGAACACGGTCACCGGTAATATTTCTATCAGATCCATCCATCAGATGCTGAATAAGTTTAGTATAAGATTTGTACGAGCGTATCTTTACATTTATATTACAGGTTGCAGCATCGGCCACTGGTTTAGCTCAGAGAGCTCTGGATGAAGCAACGAAATATGCAATGGAACGCAAAACATTCGGTAAACTGCTTGCGGAGCATCAAGCAATAGCTTTCATGCTGGCTGATATGACCATTGGTGTTGAGACTTCTAGAACAGCGTGGATGAAGGCAGCCTGGGCTGCTGATAAAGGATTACCGAATGCTACATATCTCGCTAGTATTGCAAAATGTTATGGCGCTGATGTAGCTAATAAATGTGCTACAGACGCTGTACAGGTAATGTATAATACGATAACTATGTATAATACGATTACATAAATGAATTAAGCTCTACAGTTAATAAGAGGATCAAGTACATATTCTCTTACAATTTGTTGTATATGATCATTTTTTTAAATAGGTTTTCGGTGGTGCGGGTTTCAATACCGAGTATCCAGTAGAAAAGCTTATGCGCGATGCCAAAATTTTCCAGATATATGAAGGTACTGGGCAGATCCAGAGACTGATTATATCGCGTGCCCTCTTCGACGAAGCTAAACAAAAGAGCAATTAAATAATCGTATTCCGAATTGTATCATACAATTTATTTTCATATTAAAATTTTGTTATGCAGTATTCTTATAAGCTACGAGATGAAAAATTTATATACACATCTAACAATTATATGTATATACAATGTTTATATAGCTGAACTTTTAAAATACATTTATATATTAATGTAATATAAACGTTAACATTTTTATACTTAAATGAGATTAATTGTTTACTTAATTAAATATATATAAAATTATATAGTAGATATGTGTGCGTATATATATTAAGTGCAAATTTTGTATACGCCGTGCATATTTTAATGTCCGTGATAAAATAATTCTTTTCGACTTCAGAAAAATGCAACAGGTCATTTCAATCGGAAACGCTGTAAGTATAAAGATTTACGAAGGATTTATACAAAAGATCAGATTTTTAGAATACAAGGCGTTAGAAAGTTACAACTTTAATTTTTGACATATCCGATGTACGTCAAATTTTTTATGTATTTGTATTTCTATATAATTTAATTCGTAAAAGAGTTTGATTCTCAGTCATTTACATTTAAAAAAGAAAGCCCTCGAAGAGGCCGCAATTTACAAAAAGTTCTTTTATTTTCGAACTCTACAATCTCTTAACGTGAGTTTTTAATATGTACCAATTTCAACACGTTTGTATTCTCCAACGACAAGGCCACGAAAAGGGATTTAAGAAAATGGGAATTAATTCCTAATCACGCAACGACATCTAAGGGGATGTTTTCGCTTTCAGTACCACTTTTATTTTTCCTTTTTTGGAAAAAATATAAAAGCTATCAAGTTGAAACTTGGTATATTTTATTCTTTGATATTTAAATGTTCTTTACAAATTTTTTCAAATAAAAGATTTTTTTAGTAATTTTATTTGCAAATCTGTATAGGCATATCAAAAAAATACCAGTTCACTGTTGCCATTGTTTTTAAGGTGCAGAAATTATCGGAAACAAAAAATTAAAAACAAATTTTAATCTATATAAGTGTATTTCTCGTTCGACCTCCAATCAAGTTAAAAAAATTGATTTTTGAAAAAAATTGATTTTTTTCACTTTTTTTCGAAATTCTTCCTTACCGGAAGAATCGAAAATTGGAATTTTTATTTGATTGTAGATCGGACGCGCGCGAAAGACAAAAATGTGAATATTCCCTAAAAATTTTGATTCCATCGAATTAAAGCTACACGAGTTATCGTAGCTAACAATTTAAAAAAATGTTTAAGAAAAACGCGTTTAAAAACAAACAGTTTACACGTTAATAAAAATTTTATCAAGTCTTACGTCTAATCTGCTATATTCTACAAGGTTCAAACTATTAAAAAATGCCCCAAAAAACAAATTTAATTTTTTGAAACTCAAAAGCGAGGATACCTCCTTGAACCTTCCGAATCGAAAGATCCAACGGCAGGCCCGCGCATTTTCGTCACTCGCGAAATCATCCACCGGCGTTTCGAAACGAGCGCGCTTCCGCGACAGACGGCGCTGACCGCGCCGCGACCGGGAGTGCGTTAGTCAAGTGCATTGTTCATTGAAAACGTATTACGGCCGCATTATGTCCGTCGGACCGTAGTCTTTTTCACGCGGTTTTACTCGGTGAAGTCGCGCGTGACGAGTTATGCAACGTGCGCCGCGTAAGGGCGGCCCGCGCCGGGCAATCGGACACCGCGGCAGCTGACCTACTTAGAGCTCGGCCTATCGTCGTCGTGCCCCGCGACGCGGCGGCGAATCGAGCCGCCTGACGGCGCGAGAGAGGAGAGGTTCGTGACGGATCCCCCGGTGACTCTTGAGAGCGATCGAGAGAGCCGGCCCGGCGCGCGGCTCGCGTCCCGCGGCGCCGGATCCACGGAACGACGCGGTCGCGGCCGCGACCGCGGCGTGACGGCGGACGACGGTAGGGGCTGGGGGGGAGGGGGAACGAACACCTTTTGGAAATTGCGTCTTTCCGCCCGCGACGGAGCTCGCCGAATGGGGCGCAGTGCCGTAACCGGCGCGCCACGGCACCCCGGGGGTGCGTTCCAAAACGTACTACAGGAACTAAAAATCTATATAGTTTACGTTACGCATGCTGTAGAGTTTTAGTTTTATACCAGAGTAGAGTTTTGGAACGCAGGCCCGGAACGAGGATGCCGGGCCTGCCGCGATCGAGACGAGACGGCGCGTAACGGGCTCGTTCTCCCCCGAGTCCTCTCTCTCCGTTTCTCGCCCTATTTTTGTCTCCCTCCGTCTCTCTCCTTCCGTACCGCGGCGGGCGCGGAAGCGACGGCGCGTCGTCTCGGCAGCGAGCGAGAAAGCGAGCGCCGGTAATACGCGGGATCACGCTCGCGATTACGGTTTTCCCTTTCGTTCGGCCCACTGCCGTACATACGCGCGCGACGTATCGAGGGAGAGAACGCGCGAGAAAGAGAACGCGATCCCCGAACTGGACGGCGATACGAATCGGAGCGGCGCGCGCGCGCGCGCGCGTGGTTGAGCCTTGAGGATCATCGCGCTCACGTGACCTCGACCCCCGGGTCCTGTCGTGGACCAACGATCTTCCGAGTAATTTCCGCGTAAATTGCTGCATAAGTCGCGACGGCGCGGAGGGAGCCGCCTTCCTACTATCGCGCGAGTCGAAATTTCGAGGCCGCGACGTTGATCCGCTCATTCCGGGTCGCTCCGTTCGTCTCGCCGGGGAAAAAAAAAAAGAAAGAGAGAAGAGAAGGAAGATCGGCGCGTCGCGCGAGAGAAAGATGCGGAGAGACACGTGGCGGGCGGCACGCCCGCTACAGCCCTGGCGGCTCTCGCGCTGTCAGTGCGCGACAGTGCGCCGGACGCTCGCTTGACTTAGGGAGTGCCCGTGCCGATGCAAAGTGTAAGTGAAGTGGCCTACAGACCTACATTTGTCTAACGTTCCATTTTTTCCACGGGCCGACGGAAACGGGAGGTTAACGAATATCGCGCGCGGTACCTACGCTCCTTTCCACGGTAAAGCGTGGCGTGTGCGTGTGCCTGCGATGCCGCCGTCCCGTGATATACCGACGTTCGGCTGACGAGACGGACGGGAGAGAGACTGAGAGAGATAGATAGATAGATAGACAGGGACGGTGCGAGCGACCGGAGCGAGCGAGCGAGTTAACCGTGGCGGTGGTGTGCAGTTTCGGTACGCTCTCGGACACGGCGCTCTGAACGGCGCGCGCGGGGCGCGAGTCGTGAAAAGAGACAGACAGAGAGCGAGAGAGAGGGGCGACGACTGCGCGAGAGTAAAGGAGAAGGGTCCGGTGGCAGAAGCGCGAGAGTAAGAGAGAGGGAACGATAGTAGAACGCACGAGAGGGAAAGCGAGTGAACGACATATCGACGGGAGGGAGGGAGGGAGAGAGTGAGAGAGTGAGTGAAAGAGAGAGAGAGAGAGTGTGTGTGTGAGAGTGAGCGTGGAAAAAGAGGTACGGAAACGGAACGCGGGACAGAGTCGCGAGGAGAGAAAGAGAGAAATAACGAACGACAGAAAGAAAGAGAGAGAGAGCGTGTGGGAGAAAGAGAGAAGCCGAAAGGGAGCACGTAAAAGAGTGTAGGTGTTCTTCCGAAGAGAAGTGCGTGCGCTCGCGGGAACAACGTGTGCAGGAGAGAGAGGTGGAGGGAATCCTGTCTGTCTGTCCGTCCGTCTATCCGCCGGGATACGCGAGGCCCGGAATGGCTGCGAGGACAGGGGAGGGCGGGGGTGAGACACCCGCGACGGTCCTCGACGACAATGCCGGCATCGTGACGACGGCGGGCCCCCTCGCGGAATCGTCCACGTCGTCTTCGTCCTCCTCCTCCGCCGCCGCTGTCGCCGCCGCGGTGCCAACGGTGATCCTGACGGAGAGTACCGCTACGAGCGCCGGTAGTCTGCCCTTGACGGGATCCCAACAACAGAGCAACCTGCATCAGGTGCATCAGCAGCAGCAGCAGCAACAGCCGCGACAGAGAATCAACCTCATTACCGATGTAGCCGCCAACGATGTCGCAGGTAACCTCAATGACTCTCGCTCTTGGGGCCTTTGTTGTCGCTAATATGCCGCTTGCCAACCCCTTCCCCCCACCCCATCCTCCTCCTTTCTCTTTCCCGGCTTCGCTCTCGCGTCTTCCCTTTCGCTCTCCTGCGTTTCTCGTCTCTCTGATCTCTCTTTCCGCCTGGCGCTCTTTTCGTCTCTCCTGTCTCTCTCTCTCTCTCTCTCTCCTCCTCTTCCTTGTGTCTCGGATCCTCTGTCGTCTGTTGCATCTCGCGCGCGCGCACTGGTATACTGCGTGGGTTCTCGAGCCACTTCCGAATTTGCAGGACTCTTCGTCTTCGTCGGATAGATCGCGAAACAGCCAGAATACTGTTCTCTTCCCTCGAGAAAATCAACAGCATCCAAGACGAGAAACGTAATCGCGACCCTCGAACCGAGACGCTTGATACGATCGAAAAGAATAAATTCGCAATTAATTTGCTTGATGCGCTTGGCGCGCGATTCGATTCCCGCCCAAGTGCGTCCGATCGCGATCACGTGGACCGCACTCGCGGAGAGTCGCGTAGAGACAACAGCCCCGCGTTCCTGATTTAGTGCCGACTCGCGTAGCCGGTGTTGTAGTGGCGCAACAGGCGTTTCGGAGCGAAATTCCGAAGTCGAGTCGCGCGCGAAGTCGCTTCTCCGTCCGTCCGTCATCGTCTCGAATTTAGAACAGACAGCCTTCAAGCCGCTTCTTTATGAATGCCGCTGGTCGCACACCCCGACCCTTCGCGGGCAAAATAGCGGTTCGTCGAAACGAGACTCGGCCGCCTTTATTTACGTCGACGCTGCCCCCCGCTGCGCCCCGCTCTCCCACCCCCCACTTCCGTCTCCTCTTCCTCCTTTTTCTCCTCCGCCTCATCTCGGCGTCTCTACGCCTTTTTCGTTCCTCTTCTTTTCCCTTTCCTCCGTCGCGACGCGAGAGATCGCGCGAGACGAGTTTTTCTCAAGCAATACTGTGATTAACGTAGTAGTTTAGTGTTTAAAAACGACCCAACCTGGCAATACTTTAATAAAAAAGACACAACGTTGACAGCAAACTGGTCCTTTTCAAGTGTACCACGAAGTATGATAGAGTCACAGTGTACTAAAAACGAAATATTTTTTGGTAAGCAAATTAAATTAGGTATTATGTAAAACACTAGAAGAAGAAAGAACTTACCAACTCAATACATTTGAAATAAAAGTCAAGACATTGTCCGAAGTCCGTGTTAGAAAGCACGTCTACATCACTCAACGACTGACGATTGAAATGAGATAAAGCGAGGGGTAAACCGCTGACCAAAATTGTGTACACCAATGCCTAGTAATGCCCAAAATTGGGCATTACAAGTACACAAAGTACACAAAAGTGCACTAAAAGTACACAATTTTTGGGCATTACTAGTGAATTTTTTATGTAATGCCCATTAAGGTACCCTAGTAATGCCCACTAATGCCCCAAATCTGTACACCGCAATGCCCTCAGCGGTTTACCCCTCGAGATAAAGCGGACTTAATAAGATTGTCCTTAAGGAGGTTGGCTACTCAACTAAACATAATAAGAATTGGTTCAAATTTATGGAGGATATTCGTCTATGGGAATCTGCCATCCATGCAAAATTTTAAGTTAATGGTCTGCATGGTTGTCGAGTAATTAATTATTAAAGTTATACTCTTATACACGGGCGACATAGCAAAAGTTGTATAACTTTTTTGTTCGTTATTATTT
>NJRL01002437.1:0-24314 GCA_003063815.1 Aphaenogaster rudis
AAATATTGTTCGTCGATATGAAATAGAATTAAAATTCTTTGTCAATTTGAAAGACGCATACGGAATTCTAACGAGCACGAATCAGGAAAAATGTCCAAACCACACAGTATATGAAACAATTATGAAATATTATTTCTTTTGATAGTAATATTATGCTACTAAAAACCCGAATACATTTCAAGTCATCAGAGCGACTAATATGAAAATTTTGAGCAAAATTTTATATTCATTTAAATAATTTTTGTGATCGGTGGAGCATGCAAACGTGGATCTTCCTCAGTTTGATCAATGCACTCGATCGACAAAACAGTGGAAGAAATCTAGATCGTGGCGCCACTTACCTGGCATGCATCGTCCATGCTCTACTGACAAGGAAACATTCTAATATTATTTTAAAATATCTTGAAAATTCAGCTACCGAAAAGAAAACTTCCGAGATTAATTAAAAATATCACGAAAGTTCCATTAAACATTTTTCCAACACTAAAATATACAAAAAAAAATTGTAAAACTAATATTAATACATTAATACATTAATATTGAAAGATTTATCATGCATAAAAAAACTTTGCAAATTTTAGAAAAATTTATCGAGAGATGAAAATCAAGTACTTGTAAATTACTGGAAGTATCAAGGAATCAAGGATGGTTGAAACATATGTTTACAAGGACAATAACTTGCGCACACATTCAGAATACCCCTTCTTACACATGTACGTAAATACATGTAATTTTATAACGTAATTTATAACTAGTCTTATCGTCAAACATAATGCTTACAGTTAACGCTTACACAATAATGTTGGACAATAATGTGCGAAGATCGTAACATGTGTAACTTGGCTCTTATTTAACATGTGCGTATGTATACATGCGCGTGGTTATATACATTCCAGAGTTTCGGTGCAACGATTACATGCCGGTCAAGATCTACGTATCGATTAAAATCGTTCGAAAAAATCACATTGGAAGATCCCTGTTTCTATCGGGCGTCCGGTACAAGTGATATCATTATATTTATGCGTTGGATGACCGATACGGATAAGATAAGATACTCGACACCAATTCGTGTTGATATAAAATCGACAACATGAACATCTTATGTATATTTCTATAGTTTAACAGCTCGTATTTATCTAACGAACTCAATCGTCGAGTCTTTATCCATAAACATTTACTAATGAATATTCACTTTTAAAGATTGCACCGCTATCAAAAACCAAAGTGTGCTTTGGCCATGAAAGAGTGCATAAGTTTCGTGCCGTTAATTATATAGCGAGCGAATCTCTGCACGAAAGATTTATTTGTTCGCGCAGACAATTATCATTAGCCATTCTCCCCGCATCTAATCGTTGCGCCTACCCTGATGCACGATAGTCTAATATTTACAGAAGCCGGTATAATGATTAGAGTTCTTCAAGATTCTACGAAACAAGAAGAGATCCTAAAAACAAAAAACGTTAGAGAAAAGAATAGAAAGAAAGAGGATCCGCACGTTTCGCGCTTGTCGCACTCGAAACCGTGAGACGAGCGAGAGCATCACAATGTGATTTATTTGAAACCCTGGCTTCTAAATATCGCACTAGCGACTGTTAATCACGAATCGTCCATTTTGCGAGCGGTATAATTAGCGGTTTCAGAAATTCCGCTGAAAACAGTAACTCTCGTCGAGTCGTAATGCCCGTATCAGACTATGGATTGGGATTGGGATTGGATTGGAATTTGACCAATCAAAGCTAAGATCACTGAACTTGTTATTGGTTTTCTTTCTTCCGATTGGTCAAATTCCAATCCAATCCCAATCCCAATCCATAGTCTGATACGGGCTTTAGTCGTTTGAAATAATTTCTTAAACAACTTTCAGGCTGGCTCTTATTTCCAATTTCGTTTTCTTCAATCTATGCCGCTCGTAAAATAAGCGTATCGCACGTTATCGATGCCCGTATTATCAAATGGATTGCTACACGACGCCTAAGACTTTTAAGTACACGTGGAAGCCTTGCGAAATACCGTTAGAATAAAACGACGATTTCGTTTGGGGATGTCAATTCCTTTTCTCATCGCATTTTTCGTCACAGTGCATTCGCACCAGTGTTGTTGAGATTATAAACTGCTTTTCCCTACGCCTATCTGCGCAAAACAGAAATCACGCCGCGAGATCTCGATATAGCGCACGCAAGGAAATTGATTATCGAAAAGTATGCTTCTCAAAGCTGACCACAATGAATCGCATATCTAATCGATATCTCGTTCCTTAAATTTAATTAGACGTATACGCAAGGTGTCGAAAAAAATTTCCAGTACTTTTACAAACGATCGGTCCCCTTTATGAGCAAACCAGTTTCCTTTTACTTAATCTCCACGTCGATCATTCCCTGTTCAAAGCGAGACACGTTGCCGTACGTCGGCGTAAGATTCGATCTGGTTTTAATCATTTCTCTTAACCTGACATTCAAGTCACTCGGGAATTGCACCAATGCTTTTCATCTTCAATCACAATCGTCGAAGTCAATCGTGAGATCGCGCGAGGCAGAATTCTCTCCGACGCCAAGTCATTTACCACTCACTTTATCGTTACCACGCGACGCTTTTTTTTTTAAGAGTGAGAATATGTCGCGATATGCGTACAAATGCGATATTTTCGTTTTGGCAAAACTCACCGCTTCGCGCGTGATCGGGTGCCTCGTTATTATACTTTCACTCGGGTAAGCCGTTGAATGACATAACGGTCTACGCGCACCAGATGTAATTAGCACAGGATAACAGGTACGTGCGTATGCATATACACGTGGTTCTAATGTTAATAGCCGCTCTTGCTGCGGTTGCTATTTTCGTGATAAATTATAATACAGCGGCCTGTCGGAGAACCGCGTACTCCGATCGAATCGTTCGTCCGGAGATCAGATTCGTACGGAGTTTAATGGCAGCTATCGGCGACACGAGGGCGAATTGCCGTTTTAACAGGAAGCATTTCCTGTCCTCAAGGAAGCTGCAACTGGATCAACGTGATCCTTTTAAATCGTGGTACTGGGACCCTCATATCGGGTCGGATATCCACTTGGGGACAAGTAAGAAGAAGAACAGGAAGCATTCGACGATGTACAACATTCACGATACCATAACTTACAAAGAAGCGTTGATTAAATTTTAAATGCATCGGTTAATACCTTCGAAACGAACGGTGACAAATTGAGAACAATTAAGACATCTTGATGTAATAAATATTTCCAAAAGTTTTAAGATGTTATGTGCCAAATTATGGAAGAGAAAAATTATAGATTCCTTTACACAACAAAATTTCATTCCTTTGGCGGCACGAGAACGAATTGCCATTTTAAGGAAGTATTCAACAACATTCATGATGTCGTAAACTTACAAAGAAGTGTTGGTTAAATGCATCGATTAATACCTTCGAAACAAACGAGCTGAGAACGATTAAAACATCTTGATGTAATAAACTTTTCTAAAGGTTTCACAAGATGTTATGTGCAAAATTATGGAAGAGAAAAATAGGTCCTACTTTACACAACAGGAAAAAGATCGTAATATTCTATGTCGCTATAATCATCTGGTTTCTAATAGTTTCCGATAATAATCTTTGTGCATTTTTACCAAATTAAAAGACTTGATTAGGATTAATCCGACAGGTTAACGAAGCTTCGTTCACTCGACCATACATGTATTTATGCTAAAAAGGCACAATCTATACCTATATATCTCGGAAACGCAACGCCTGCGCGCTCTCAACAGGTGAATGCATAACGACGCCGACGACGACGACAAACGATGACGATAATTGAAGGTTGCGCAACGTGTCGTCGTAATATTTAGCAACGAGTCTCGAGTTATGTACCTAACTTTTCCGCGAGTCTCGGCGGAGAAGCGCCGAGGAGTAAAGCGAAGGTGGAATCCCGAAAGGCGGCTTCTCTTCTTCTCTCTTTCTCTCTCTCTTGTTGCCATTGTAACGCGACATTCTTGCTCCGCCGATTACGCAATGCCTCCGCGTTCGACGAGTCGGTTTATCGAACACGGCACGTCACAAACGCGAAGTTATAAATTTCAGAACGCGCGTACCTGTTTTGTCGAACCTCTGTTATCGTCGCTCTCTGATAATATTCGCCCCGAGAAAGCCGCACGTGCTTAATTGATTCCGTTCCGCTCGAAATGGGAATTTTATGCGCACACACCGAGCGAAGAAATATTTCGAGGAACGTGTTCATTCGTAAATGTTTCCGTCATGGGGAGGGATAGACCCAGCATGTTTAAACGTTTGTGTAACATTCGGTTTTGTAGACACTCGGCGATATATTGCGTGAACAGGAATGAAAATTACGAATCGCTGTTTCTATTCTCGACTTGTATTAATTATCCTCGCGTTTTCCCCGTTTTTATTGCGTCTTTATATTACGCGTGACGCATGTAAGAAATGCATTTAATTAACTGCTAACATGGGTTTTCCCACGGGACGTATGACAATAAACGACCGTGACAGTCGTTATATTGTCATGTAGCCGGAAGCTATAATTAAAGAAAAAGAAATGCGGAAGCGAGGAATGATACGAAGAAAAGCGAAAAAGGCTAGAAACCAGCCGATTTGTAACTTTTTCAAACATTTAACTTCACCTCCTCTTTTTATATCGCACTCGAATTTTTTCAAAAATTCCAAGGATAAAATCATTAAGAATTTCGAGAAACGACATGGCGGCTATTAAATGCATCGATAAAGCATGCAACATCATTGTACTAATCACGAGGCAATATTCACATCCTATCATCCGAGATAACCAGATCGTTAAGCTGGCAATTAAATCGTAGCTACAGCGGAGTTGGACTGGTCCGATTATAGTCACTAACATTATACGTTTATCGGGTACGATACCGTTTCTTATCGAAACATACGCGATCGGAGATTGGGCTATTATCTCTCATTATTCCCTTTGAAAACAAAATCACGTCCCGAATAGATCGAATCGTTCGATATTATCTCATCGAAGCGCTAAAAATAATGGAGTGTGAGAAAAGTGTTTTAAAGAATCAAGAAAAAATTTAGGAACTTTTGCAATTGACTTGTGTTAACTTAACTGTATGCCATATCGAATTATTAACCCTCCGTCTGCAATCTGGGTCTTTTATAGCATAAGCGAAATTTTCACTCTCGAATTTCTCATTGAAATTTCAATTTTCATAAAAAAAGGTTTTAACATTTGACTTTCAAAAGCATTGGAGAATGTTATAGACATTTTCAAGAGTAACCCTGAAATTTTTCAGATTTTTTGAAAGCCTAGAACAGTAAAAAAACTTGGACTGGACACAAAAGACACAGATTACAGACGGCGTTGATAAAAATATGATTGCAGACGGAGAGTTAATATTATTTGGACAATAATTACCGCATTGAATTATTTAACCGGTGCAATTATTAATTGTAATGCGAAGTTTAATCACAAAATGCATGCGTTATGTCTGCATTAATCTTAGTGCTTCAATTAACTTCGTCAAGTACCGAATCGAGCCTGAATTAAATATGCAATGTGACGGAATCGTAATTTATTTAAGATTCACGGATGTTCAATTCCCGAGTCGATCCGCCCGGTGTTGCAACGCGCAGCGTAAAAACGACTCGCGTCCTGAATTCGATAACGGAGATTAACCGAGACTCGTCCGACGTCTGGCGGTGTACTTTCTCCCAGATCGCTCGTCCTTGGACCGCACGACGGGCGACTGACTGACTTCATAGACCCGTTGCAGCGCGCACGCGAGGAACGTCCGTCCTTGCGAATCCTTACAGCCGTGCCGCGACTACGAGCCAATACTACGAATCCTCCCGAATGCAGTCGAAATTGACGTCCGTGCGTTTCGTAACGGCCGTTTGGCCGACTCGCGCGAATATTATCCACGCTTCGCGCACGATTATTGAGAGATTCCGCGCGCGTCGAATTCCCCACGTGTCGACATCAAACACTGTCGTCCTGGCAACCGTGTCAATCCCCATTACACAGCCTTAACCGAGAGCGGCTGCAATAAATCGAATGAATAAGTCGAACTGATTAGCGTCCGCGAGATGGAAGACAGGTGTCCAAGATACCTGGAATTCATATTAAATAATTGTGATGCTTGTTGTAACTTTAGTTCACGAACGCTAAGCCGACTTCCTACGATTTATTGAACATGCTCCTGTGATTAATTAGACATTTGGCCTACTGGTCAATAAAATGTCGAGAAACCCCGAGAGCAAATTTCCAATTTGTCAATACACATCGCGGGAGTATTTATCAGAAGTTACTTCTCACTTTTGCGCGCGATTGGGAATTAGAAACCGTCTTCAACCGGCGAAGAATTCGCATGATCGACGTAACGTTCGAGACGATTACTACATCAGGAGACGGCGATCAATTCTCGCCGGAGAAAGTCGTGGGAAGAAGCGGCGAACGGATCTCCCGAATTTAACAGACGAGACGGTGCTTAGGAATTAATATGACGACACCGTGGCTAATAGAGTTGAAAGAGTAAGATTTAATTATTCAGTAATCGGGAAGCGTTGTAATTAATTACAACAGGAACATCTTTAAGACTAAATTGTTACTCCGGACAAAAAAAACGATATTCTCATGTAACTACGATAACAGTTGTAAAAAAAACTAATGACCTGAAATAAAAGTGACGAATGCGCAACTTTCGTTAAAAACAACTCTCCTCGTTATTTCATAGTTCTATATTAAGGGGATCCTGAAGTGACGGGAATTACCGACATTTGCAGCCTAGGGTGCCATTCCGAATTGGCTGAACAGAATCGCAATTATTTGGTCTGCAATTAAACGTACGCACACTCAGGAACTGCGCTACGGTCGATTTCATGATGAAATCGGAAAAAAGTAAAAAAAATTACATTTGGTGTCACTATCTTTCGGTTATCATTTGGTGTCACTATCTTTCGAGGTTATATCACCTGACATAAACGTTTGCTTGATATAAAAGTTGTACGATTTGTAGGTACAAAATGAAACCGTAGCGCACTTCGGATTACATGCACAAATAACACTGAGTCTTAAAAACTGAGATTAAAAGCCTAGAAAAAAATGCCACCCTACTCTACCATTTTTCGCATGTGTGCGTGCGATATTGATGTAGTAGTGTGTAGTGATGTATCGATGTGATGTATTATATATTGGTCGGTAAAATCGGCTCTCGCGTCGGAGTTCGGTCTACCCTGCAGGATCCCCTTAAATGTTGATAAATCGATGACTCGAAATCTGTCGTAACTTCCGGCGCGGAAGTGACAAAGATTGCACATGTAGATTCGTCTTCGTGTAAACTAAAAATTAACAATGCACTTATACAAACAGCATTATCTCCTTTCGTTATCTTAATACTCTCCGCAGTATCCTTTTGTCGCTGCGAGTAAGTGTGTGATGTTACGAAATCGACGTCAACGCTTAGGCGTCCACGATAGTCTAAACAATCGTGTATTTATTATAACGACAACAATTTGATCGGTTACAACAAAATGCGTTACATCGTAGGAGGGGAGAACCGTCGTCGTCGCCATCGAGCGCTCGACGACGGCGACGACGGGAGAGGAAGGAGTAAAGGAAATGAGGGATTACCGACGTCACACAGGAAAGGCACGAGGATGCGTCTACAGTTTCTGCACGATGTCGAATTTGTCCTTGAAGCCGATCGACTCCTTCTTCGGGTCGTACTTTTTGCGCTGCGCCAGCATCTCCCTGAGCTCCTTTGCGCTCATCGTCAGGTTCAGGCCCTGGGACCGGGGCTCGCTGTTGTTCGCACCATCCCCGACACCCAGGCTGCCGTTACCCGTGCTGTCGTGCACGTGGTTCACACCGCCGTTGCCGTTTTCCCGCATGTTGGACTCTTTGTCGGTCGTCGTCTGCACAACGGTGGTGCTGTCGCTGTGCGCCGTGTCGTTGGAGTCGATAGACTTCTGCGTGCTCTGAAACGAGAAGAAAAGAAGGATTATTGAAGGAAAATAGAATTCTCATGGAAATAAAAGGTAATATGCAGGAAAAATCGACTTCAAAAATCGATCGAACAATCCGTCATTAAATACACTGAGAAAATTTTTTTCAAATGAAAAAAATACATACATTTTCTTAAAACCATATCTTTTGATACAAGTATTGCATATATAAATACACATGTTACCTTAAGTATATTATTTTGTACTTTTACATTTTTTATATTTAAATAAATATTTTATAAATAACCTAATAATATTATTAAACTTAACTCTAAATAATTGTTTTCTAATATTCAAAAATCTGATTATTTTGAATATACAAATAATATAAATATTTTCTAGAACAAAAAGAAAATAAATATTTAATTAAAAATTATAAATATTATAAATACCCCATAAATATTTAAATCAGAAGACTTGAATACAATAAATAAGCTATTAGGAACCACCGAGTAAATAATTTTTTGTGTTATATATAAGTAAAATTTTTTTGTACCAAGATATTTTTTCTCTCAGTGTAATAATGCGCGAGAGAGAAGTGGAACATATATAATTCATAAATAAATACCATAATATATAAAATAAAAAAAACAATATGTATACAGTAATATCAGTCTATAAAGTAGTATTCGTTATAATAGATATAAATAAAATACGGAAGTAATATGCGCAGCCAAGAGTTGAGATAGATTGGATTTCATCATGTAATGTATATGTTTAAATTTATATAATTTTGTTATTAACAGATTTTTTTAATGGCCTCGCGGTTGCAATTTACTGGAATAGTACCCAGATAAAGATCGCTCGCTCCACGTCCGCGTTACGGAGGCAGAAACAGAACGGGACGAGGAGATACTTCTTTTAAGCCGAATGACACTGCGGCTTTTTTCACGTTCTCGCCTGTGCTGGTGCGCAACCTTCTGCAGCGCGCGGACAAAAACTGCACGTAATACGGTTCGATTCACAAACGCCTACCGTGCGGACTTAACGAGACGCCGAGTTTCCGCCCGGGTATTTCGCGATTGTGATCGCGGCGCACCACGGCCGGTATCGCTCTCCCCGGCCGAGTACTCGACGAGTTCGGATAAAGATCGCTGCCCGCGGAGAGATACTTATAATGACCTTGGATCCTGATGCAACTCTGAACGGTACTTAAAGGAATTCCATTACTCGGCGTCATGCACGACGATGGAGAGAACCGGTTTCCCCCGTGCCGCGCGAACCGTTTAAATCCCTTCGAAATAATGTTAGTCGGCTATCGCCGCAGTCCTACATACTGAATTTCACGTACGACCGGCTTCCAGTACTCCGAATTATCGCGTATAGCCATGCGGTTATTTATTTCGCCGCGATACGAAACTACTCGCAAACGTATCCTTTTCCTTTCCCCGCGGTAAGCGTGTCCTCGATAATCGAAGGTAATTAAAGTAATCCGGTGTAACGACTAGATACGGAACGAGGTGTAACGGTACGTAGATAGCGAAATTTCGTTGTACAGAATGCTAAATACAAGAGAATTGTCGCTACAGTATAGCAAATGTCCCTCTATCATGTCATATAATCTATAATTAATCTTAATAAATAAGAAATATAGTAAGAGGCTGAAACACCACGTGCACTAAATTAATTGCATTTAATTTCATTAACGAAAATTAATTGAAAATTTCCCAAGTTTTCTTTTATCCAATATAAAAACAATTTAAATCGAGAAAAGGCCAAGGAACGGTCATAGTGGATCTTAGTGCTCAAATAATATTAATGTGAGATTTTTCTATAAACTGCGCGCCATTACTATCAATCTTGAAACGCAGCTCTTGAATATCACAATATTAAATTGATAATCAATTTAATGATACTGATGCTAACAAGCATCTATAAGATTCCCCTCTTTCCATCCCAACCCGAAAACCTGTAAAGAATTTGTTGCAAAAAATATTACCTCAGCCAAGATTTGAACCTGGACCTCCCTACAATCCGTGACCTGTAAGAAGTTATTAACTTATTTCGACAGTTGTGCTGAATTGTGCTAGGTTTGTGCTACATTCACTGCAAAGCGTGTTATTTTTACACGCATAAACATCTAGAAATGACACATTTGACTGAAGTTCTTTTTACATGTTTCTTGCTGTTGTAGGTTACGTCATTTAACGCGTTTAATATTAAGTTAAAAGTTAATATGTTCAATCGTGTTAAATGACATGATTTAAAACTGCAAGAAATGTGTAAGAAGAGCTTCAGTTAAAATAACACGCTTGGATTTGCAGTGTTGTGCTAGAATATTAAAACTGTAATATAAAAATTACGTTAAACAATGGAAAAAAACGATTTTTAGGTCAAGAATCCGAAGATTATGCTGACCTGTGCTAGGCTAGCACAACTCAGATATACAGTATTGTCTACATCGAAGAATTACAGACCCGAATTATGAACACAGAATTCGAGCGTTAAGGGCCGCGCGCAAGAGTGTAAAGTGCCCTTAATATTGTTGTGCTAAGAAATCCGAATGTTGTGCTAACTTGTGCTAGGCTAGCCCAACTTAGATATGCAATTTTATATTATTTAAATAACCGAATGTAAACGTTTGTTGTATGTAGAATTGTACAAAATTATTTTTTATTATAACTTTTTTTGTTATCTCTATTCAAAAGTAATACTTTAGCACAATATTAGCACAACCTAGCACAAATCAGCATGAAGAAAATCGGAAAAAAACGGAAAATGGGGGCTGACCTAAAAAATCGTTTTTTCCATTTTTTTAAATGTATTTTTTATATTACAGTTTTAATATTCTAGCACAATGTAGCACAAATCTAGAACAATTCAGCACAACTCTCGAAATAAGTTAATTTTAAAAGTGGGGGGCTAATTTCTTACAGGTCAATCCGTGCGGGCGTCGTAGCCAGGTCCAAATATTATTGTCCTAATTATTATTGTATAAAAATAATTATTAGATATTATCGAAATCTAATGCAATTTTACTCGACGATACACATTGGAGAAATCAGGATTAAGATGAGGAACAAGGCCGAGTCGCAGTTGGTTTTACTTCTGCACACGTTTCTGCATAGAGACTGACTTTATGTGACATTATCGCAATATCTTCGGTATCTTCGCTCACGGAGACTTTCGCGCGTGTTGCATACGACGTTTTTATTCCGCTGCCGTTGACGCAACGACCCTATAAAACTGCAGGAATCTGTGCTATGAGACAGCGACGACCATGAACGACGCTTCACACGAGCGACATTTTTTTTCTTTTCGAGACCATATCCGTAATTCTGTTACAATTCGAATTTTAAATCCGCAGGATCGAATTTCAAAGTCTTCAAAGATAGACGTCTCTCGATGTTAACGCATCGAACGTTAATGTTTGTTGTCTTATCTTTAACCAGGTACTAATTTTTTTCTATTTTTTTTTCCTACTTTAGGTTATCGGGAAATAAGCGTACTTTTGCATCGACTATAAATTCACCTGTGCTCTTTAGAGCAAGGCAACGTGTAATTTCTCGCACAGCGACGATCATGAACGACGCTTCGCACGAGCGACATTTTTCTTTTGCGAACTCGATTGAGACGTATCCGTAATTCTGTTACAATTCGAATTTTAAATCCGCAGGATCGAGGTTCAAAGTCTTCAAAGACAGACGTCTCTCGATGTTAACGCACCAACGTTAACGTTTATCTTATCTTTAAACAGGTACCAATTTTTTTTCTATTTTTTTTCTACTTTAGGTTATCGGGAAATAAGCGTACTTTTGCTTCGACTATAAATTCACCTGTGCTCTTTAGGGCAAGGCAACGTGTAATTTCTCGCACGCGTACGCTGACGCAAGAATGAAATTGCTTGATCGAGGAAGGAAAAAACATTCTGAAACTAGCAGCGCGCATATCGCGCTTCAAACACGCGTTTATCGTCGGGTTACGCAGACAAGTATTTAATTATACCTATGCGAGGGAGCGTGGTGCAATGCTCGTTTCCTTCTTGGAAGGGGAATCCCCCGTTATCTGCATACGTATTCAGACGAGACGTGCACAGGTTTTTGGCACGCTTTCCTCTAAAATCGTTCTAGAACGAGACACGGAAATGGAATAAGATCGAATAACGGAATTCGAGATGTGTCTCCCTCATTGTTGCCGTCGGGTAACATTAAATCTTATCGATTTATGTAACGAACGAGTTAGTGAGAGCTTAAAAGAACATAATTTTATCTTTGGGAAAGAAGTGATTGATGAAGAAACAAATGTTGTATATATTACGAATGCTCATGAAGATTAAATTCGCGAATAAAAGAAAACTTACATGTATCACACTGAGAAAAGCGATAGATTTACATTGAAATATATACTAACACTATTTTGCATTTGTGTTAGTTGCGTTACGCAAAAGAGGCAGGAAACGTCCTATTTCGGTATGGGAAACGCAGAATGGCTATTAATTGTATCGGGAGTACAATATCGCAATTCGCAATTGTACAGAGATTTCCTCGAATGCTCTATTACGCAATCGATCTCCGCGTCGTTTGCAAAAATTCTCTTAACAAGATGACGAATAAAACATGCAACGAACAACATTTAGAGAGGAATATTTAGTTGAATTCTTGATTCAGGTAAAGAGATCGCTTTTAGAATTTTTGCAAATAGCAAATAAACATTTTGCATTGAATTAACTCCAAAACGATTAATAATTGTTTTAAAGTTTATAAGTTTTTTATTTAATAACGTATAATTTTTTTAATTAGACTTCTAAATTCTCTGAAGAGAATTTACTATCTTTTTTTAATTACCTCTATGAAGAATTTATTCGCATTTCTAAAGAATTTCGGTCGCATGCATTATTACAACTGCCCACAGATAGGAGAGAATCTCTCGATCGTCTGCCTCCCACGCATTCCATTATCATAACGAGTATGTTAACTTCATGAAAAAACGAAGTTCCGTCGCCCGTTCCGTTGTTTACATATTCATAGCTTCACCTAGATAGAGAGTAATTACCTTGCAATAATGTGTTTACCACTTGGAAATTTATTTCTTGTTTGACTATGTAAATTCAATCTATAAAAAATTACAACACTAAAACAAAGATTTTTTTCATCGAAACGACTGTATATTTTAAATTCCGTATATAAACTCCTTCAAATAAATTAATCTACGTTTTTATAAATTATTGATAGCTATAATTAAAAGCGCTATATATAAAAGCGATATTCTCTCTACTGGAAAACATTATTTTTACTAACAATAATTATGTAAATCAAATCTGTACGTAATATGACCGTGACGCAGACAATCACGTCTCGACGGATCGACATGGACGCGGAATTTACGTAACGTCGTGAAAATCGCCGGAAGTGGAAACTCGTCGGAGAGAGGGATAGCGATCTTTCTGATCGGAAGAAAGTGCACGCGCCATTTATTCGATGCCTGTCGTAGAAAAAATTCGGATCTCGCGGAAATTGATCAACGCTGTAAAACGCATCGGCGCGTCCTCCAAAAACGCGACTTCCTGCGATTAGTGGCGTAATGGCTCGCATCCGAGAGCCGCGTATTGTTGCCGAGGCAGGTGCACTCGCACCGATAACCGCCTAAGCAAACAACAGACAGATGTTCCCGAGCGCGTGTAACTCCTAGAACGCGAGATAGTGTCGGGAATTTTCGAGAGTTGAGAAAAGCTGAACGTCGCGAGAAGAACACCGAATAAAACCAAAATTACAGAAGAAAAAAGTAAATCGCAGAATATAAATTTTTTTCTCTGGAATTATCTTACTCGATCGTAATTTACAACATCCATCGTCTCAGAAATATTTTCTTTAAACTGCATATAACTTTTTAATTGCGTTTCTGATCTAGTATTCTGAGTACGCGACACAGGAAAGATATGGCCGTTCGCGCTACGCAAGATGTTGTAATTTATTCTGCAAAAAAAGAGCAGAGCCATCACGACTTTTCGTATACGAGCTCTCCACGGCAGCTAGAATGACTCATTCCCCACCGCGTGGCACGATAAGACACGCATAACTACCATGAATTCGTTCCATTCGAGCGATCCTTTTCCTCCTTGAACGCAGCTCCGCTGCTATTATTGTATTGCGTATCAAGACGGGGATTTTCGCATGAAACCGAGAGTTATTAAAATTATCTTCCCGTTCAAAAATATTTGTGCATCACCTATTCATGTCTCGCAGAAAAAAATGGAAGATTATTTGTAAAAAATCTACTGACCAAAAATGTATTAAATTTAAAAATTGGCTGTAATACTAAGCACTTATCTATCGCCAATTAGTAAGTATACACATTAAAAAAAAAATTTGTTGAAAAACGCAAAATGTGTTTTATCCAACTAAAATATTTAGTCTGATACGTTCAACTAAACATTAGTTGGTTTAATTGAACATTAGTTAAATTAACTAATTCTTGATTTAAAAATTTTGATGGCTGACATGAATGAATTATACCTTTTTTAATGCAACTTAATAATTGTTGAATCAACCATTGGATCAACAACTATACAAATTTAGTCCGTAGAACCAATTTTTTTTCTCAGTGCACTGTTAGATGTTAAAGGATCAAATTTAAACTTATTTCTTGGGTTACATCATATTTGGTTAGTTTTAACATTCACGCGATGGCAACAGGCAAACACAACAATAGGTTATTTTTGATCCATGTAAAAGTTACATTGACTATGTGACTAGTAAATAGTAAACCCAAATTTGAGTCAGATAACACATTATTTAATTCAATAGTTTTAGTTAAATTAACAACATATTGGTTAGGAGCAGTGGCGACCTATAGAAATAATAATTATAAATGACCCAAATTTGGTTCAACTTAACATTTAAAAAACTGAACAGTGTATAAAATTAATCTTATACCTTATCGTCGCGACTTTGGAACACTTGTAATCGACATGCAAGAGTTATAAAACGATATGTCAGATTTATGGCGGCACCGGATAAGATTAAGCACGGCTTGATCGTCAAACGAGCGAGTTTTCGCATTTAAATCGCCGAGATTTTCACGGCTGGCCGGCGGGATCGAGTGGGATGTTACGAGGGATACGAGAGAAAGCATCGTGTAATCATTGTCGGGAGATTATAACAATCGTGGAGGCTACGATAACGATATCAACGAGAACGGGAGATAGGGGAGATACTAGGAGAGACGATGTCTGGCGAGAGAAAGAGAGAGCAGGCCTACGAAGCGAACTTCACCAGCTTCTCGTGTTCTCACGTAAATACAGGGGGATCGTTACAAGTCGTTTCGTAATTATGTCGCTTAATTAGAGAAAGGTATTTCATATAAATAATCTGTTTCGCACTTGCATCATTTGGGACGACGTCATCCTGGATTTTAACGTCATCTTATACGTTATTTCAAGTGTTAAAATAATTAGACTTTATGATACATGAATGTGTTCCGCATTAGATAAATATTAATTAGCATTATGTAAGTTTTTCTAACATGTAACTAATTCTGACTCCTAATTTGATTTTTATCAAACATTTCCTGAATATTCTTCTGCGACGCTTATCTATTTACAATTTAATCCACAGAAAAAATAGCAAGTTTAAATATTTTACAGACATTTTACGAATTGATTATTCTTTGCATGCGCGATTCAAGATGGGTATAGATACCTTTAAATTGAAGTCAACTTCGATGACGTGTACTTGAAAATTAGCCAACGCTTCAACGCTTTCTCTATTATCCATTTTGCACTGTGATCCCCTTTGCACTGTGATCTTGCCAATTCCCGCCGACAAGACGAAATCTCCGAGCGATGTTCAAGGGTTAAACGAAGTGGATAAACTGCGGCTCACGCGCGTCCGCCTCTATATAAATGAATTATTGTCTGGATAACGACGCGTATATAAGCGGGATATTAATAACGCACACGTCGTCACTTTCATCTCCATCTGCAGGCCGAATCATCAAGTCGCGCGGATTTAAAAGTGTTTTACTAAATGCTGATTCCAGCCTTTTTTAAAATTCTGAGGTCAAGTCGATCCTGTCTGCATTGCAGTCGCTTCGAATGCATTTAAACGTGGAAAATATTTACCTCTCATCGATAATATGATTTTAATTATTGATTTTCATATTTTTCACTCAACAATATACGTAAAAAAAATGATGTATTGATAGCATTAAACCTAATTAGACATAATTTTGTCAATTCACTAATAATATTAATGAAACAAGTACGTATGCTCTTGATTGATTAAAACTGTTATTGAATTAACAAGATTATTTTCAATTAGACTTAATGCTGTTAATATAACATTTTTTCGTGTAGAAACTCCACAACAATAAACATTTATATATTACTAATTTCTTTTTACTGTTTTAGAATATTTAAAGGTAATCTTCTAAAAAATAATAGCTATGAGATACTTTTAGATTTCTTTTCTTATGATAAAGTTATCGTCAATTCTCTTCGAAAAGAAGTAAAACTCTAACTCTCGACTACTCGAATATCCTTTAATTGAAGCGACGATTTATTCCAAAAATAGTGAAAAATAGCATTTAGCTAGTTCGCTGGTCAGTCATTACACGCGATCGGAAGCAGGAAATATCAAACGGTAATTTTTATTGTCGTGCATGGGTCGAGAGTCTGTCCGTTGGCACGTGCAAATCAGCAAAGCTTCCGCTTATTCAGCATGATTCAATCACATTTCATTCATCCCCGTAGTACGATTACATTCGTGAATACTCTTGGGACTTCGAGGAGCGGCATGATGCCGACTCGTGATGGCGTTTTAAGCACGTGCCAAGGTGATATAATCGCGTGTTATTTCAAGACACAACGATAACAAACAATAATTATTACACAATAGCATATAATTACTAATATTTAAGAATCATTAGTAAACATACACAGAAAACGAAATCTTTTTTCGATTTTATAAAATAGAAGTAAAGAAACAAAAATTAAAAATTCTCTAGCAGAATCAAGATAACATATTAATATTTATTTCTATTTTCATATTAATAGTAATAATATTCATTAGTATTAATTAGTATTAATAGCTATTAATTAGTATTAATAGAAAACGTGCCAAAGGGCAAAACATTTCTCGATTGGAATGATGGACGGCGACGTACGTTCCGTCAATTGAACTCGTTTCGTATTTCAGAGAACGCGATAGGGGTTATTCACATTCCTTTCGCGTAATAAACACGCGCTTGCGACACGCGAGAGCGCATATAGTACACGACACATCACCTGTCAATTAAAACCGATGCGACAAGTCGCGGGACGCATTAAAACTATCGCTTCAATGCGACTCTCGATCGTAATGCCTCGTATTTCGTAACACGATGTATAACGTATAATCGATATACTATAATTTCGCTTCGTTAATATGGTTATTAATTGCTGCTTGAAAGTTCAAACGTCCATAATTCACTCACGCAGCTCATAACGCGAACCAACAGCTAATGTTACCGGCAGCTTGTAACAAGAACAACGAATGCGATTCAGTGGCCTAGAAATAAAAGAAAGGGTATGCCACGAATGCAGACACGTTCGTCCTTCGGTAATTCGTCCTTCTACCTCCAAGTCGTAATATAATCAATTGTCCTCGTTCTAATATATATCGAGCACTCTAAACGCAATATTATTATCTATGAAATGAAGAAAAACCAGGGTTGGTCGGGAAAATCCGGTAGATGAAAAAAAAACCTTGGTAAATTCCGGTTTTTACTGTCCCGAATTTTATCTAATGGAATAAATTGGCAAAATCTATAAAAATGATTTATATGTAATACTAAAATATATTTATACCTATAACTTTACGCAAAAAGATATTTTTGCTTTAATTAATATAAATCATACTAATCACTACGATCCAAAGAAAAACGAAACCAATATAATAATAAATTTTTTTAAATTCAAATATGTAAAATATATTTTTAAAACAAAGACTTTTTGAAATAAACTATAAATGTTACTAAATTTTATATTAATTTGTAGTTTAATGAGAAAAACATAATAGTAACATAATTAAAAATTATAATAGTAACAGAATTAATAATTTTTACCCTATATATACGTAAATCTGGTTCGCATTTATCATTGAACATCTTGTAACAAGAAACTAATTTTTATTTCCTACATAAATTCCTAATCTATTACAGATTTTATTTTGGATAAAAATTATGAAAAATACTTCCTCAATTGACGCTGAACTTGCTGGACAGTTATGTAAATGCACAACAAAATTAGGATTATAGGTCTCGAGCTGCCTGTGAATTAGAATATCGATAAAAAGATTTTCTATTTATTTTATTGTTCTCAATAGAAAAGACCATTTTTTGCCGGTTTTTTTTCGGAAAATACCGGTTTTTACCACTAGCATGGACTTTATCCAAAATGTGGAATTTTGGATACAACCCTGAGAAAAACACGCGATCGATATAAGACAGATCGTCTAGAAAGAAAATGTGAACGCTTCTATAACATACTTTTTATATACGTCGCGCATATTATACGCGACGAGCAGCTCTCCTTCGCCTTATTTCTGCCTTATTGCTCGCAATCCGAGCAAATACAGATGTTACGACGTGGTGGCATCATCAGCTTAGTTTAGGTAGCGTTTGCTCGACTACTCACATAAGCGCGGTGAATGTGTAGTAATAAACGCAAAAATTTCGTTGCTGATAACAACGCAGAAAGATGGCGATGATAACACGCGCGAATACCGGCGTATTATTTACCGAGTGGCAGTTTGTGCCAATTAACCCCTTTGTCCTCAATTATATCAGCTCTAGAATTAATACGAGTCACGAGACGGAGTATAACGAATGATGTTATTCGATTTTAATAATGGCATAAATCCTTATTGAAAATAGATAAAGCTTTGTAAGAGGATTAATAGAGAGATGTCGGATTATTGAAAGATTATGCAAGCGAATTATGGTATAAGGAAGAGCATTAAAGTTAATTATGTCTACAATAGGATGGAAATATGGCTTATAAATGACGATTTACGAGAAATAGTGTCATAATAACAATGTGCTGCAACCTGTCCGTATTAAAATTTTTATCGCACGTTTAGCCTTGAAGACACACAGTACTTTTAATATAAATAATGACTTCAATAAATCCAGCGGCGTAAATTGAAAATCATATAGTAAATTTTTATTTTAATATACCTATAGATATGCTCATGTAAACATACCCATTTATAATCGATACTAAATCACGGTCAATAATTATAATTAATACTAATCTGATTATTATAATAATAATTATGATTAACACTAATCCGACGATTATTTTCTTAATATTTTAGAGAAACGCGTTAGAATCACATTTCAAATATTTTTCATAACTTCTAACTTTTCTAAAGTGTGACTCTGACTCACTTAATTACCATAATTTTTTATCTTTCGATCGAGGTCGCATCTTTCCGTGTAACTGATAATAATAAAAGAGACGTGACGCGTCGTGCGGTGAGAAATCAGCGCAGGATAATCGCACGGCACGATTGGCGAAGGGAAAAAAATCTCGATTTCTCGTTTTATTAGTCAGCTGACGGGTACGGGCAAAGAGACGCGTCATCGCCGAGAGGAGGATGCATCGATGGAAGAAAATAAGATGGACGTCATTACGACTTGCTTGCGCAACCGTTTCCCTGAAAAAGGATTTTGACGGTCCGACCTTAAATCATTTCCTGCCGCGCGTCATTAACTACGCTCGATAATCCATGCAGAAGCGACTCGGTAACACGCGTTTCTTATCGTCGTAACGTCGTGATTATCGCGGTGCAAATCGCCGCAGAACCGATTACGATCGTAAAAATATTTACGAACCTGATCTCCGCGCGATCGTATAAATATCAAACGAGTATCGTAAATGTAATATTTAAATGTAATATTTAAATGTAATACTTAAGATCGTAAAGTTCGTCGTACAAATGCGAATTAAAGCGAGCAATATGGCGTGAAATAAAAGACAAAATACATTTTATATGACGATACCGTCCACGTGTCGCGTCCACGTGGCGAATTTAAGAGACAACTTTACGGATGAAATAATAATAATCTACCAGAAATAGAGGACGTTAATAAATTTCGTGCAGTTAATATTATTATATTTAAGTTATTATATATGTAAGTGCTATGTACAATTGATTTTCATTCGTAAGCTTGCCAAGGAGGGAAAGCAAGAGCAAATCTCCTTTGTGCCTTACTGCACGTCGAATTTCTATTCCGGCTACTTTTACTGCAACACATCGATCATCGAAATGGCTAAAAGAACAGAGCGACGGCAAGACCGTTCCGCGGAGAAATAACTAATTACGACACGATGACGTGTGTGCATTCAATAGCGCGCACCTGCTTGTATCTTATAAAAGCTCGTACACGCCACAAAACCTGAATGTGCACGCTACGACGTAAAAAATAATACGGCGGACGCGGCGTTTAGCGAGTAATTATCAACTCGATATGTATCTCCGAGAACAATGCTCAAATAAATATACAATAATTTATGGTGTGTGAGCAAACGAGTATAAGTCAGAATTTTGCGAAAATAAATCAAAGTCGTAACTACACATATTTTTATAAATTCTATTTAATGGTTTAAATAGTATAACTCATTTCTGTTAAAAATTGCTATTATTATATTAGAATTATCTTATGCAGTATAAATACAAAAAAAACATGTTTTTGGTGGTTACATTAGTATAATTTGACATATACTCGAATTAATGAATTTTGACTTATACTTGTTTGCTCACACCATAGATATAAAATACATCAAATAAATACACGAATAAATTTACAAACTTTCTGACAGCGGACAGTAACTCGTGCCCCAAAATTTTGCCAAACAAAATCTCGTTTAATAATTTTCGTACAAAATATCTCGTTTTCATACGTTCAACTTATAGCGTTTTCAATTGGAGTGAATTTGAATCGATCCAAGATCGATTAAACCAAACACGTTATGAACTCGTGTTCGAAATAAGTAAAAATGTATAAACCATTAAGTTATTAATAGACGCACCGTAGAATAATTTTTGTACAATTATATTTTTAAGACATCTTTCTTAAAAAATTAAGCTTCTTGCATTTTTAGATATAATTATAATCAGTTTCATCATAACTCTAGTAACCAGAAGTGGGGCACGTGACGTCCTTAATCGATCTCGGAGCGATTAAAACTTTTGCAAAATCGAAAACGCTATTAATCGTAATATACCTTGTGCTATTATACAGCTGTTAAAGATTATCGTCGATATTCGATGTGTTGCGGTGCTGCACGCGTCGCATGTGTGCCAGACACTTTCTAGCGTGGACGTAAACACGAGAGCACAGCGGCTGCGGTGGCGGCGGCGACGACGACGGACGACGACGAATTCAACAGGTGGACCCGTGGCGCGACTCGGATAAATTCCACGCGAATGCCACGGATTCCTTCGGTACGGGCGCGTCGTCTCCCGGGACTTTCGCGGCCGAAGAAAACACCGATTAACCGATGCGTTCGCCTTAACACGCGCTAACCACTTTTCTCCTCACTCATTCTCTTTCTCTCTTTAATTTACCCGAATACATTTCGCACATTTTCACAAGAGTGCAAAATAAGAGAAAGAACAGATAAATAACAGGTTGTGATTCCCACAAGGAAAATTTTGCTTTATTTCTGATTGTTATTCCTTGATAAAATAACAGAAATTCAAAAGAGAGAGAGAATGAACAATTTTAAGAGAGTACAGCCTTGGCAAAAAGTATAAGGCACCTATATTTTTTTCGTTCATCTGAAAGTTAAAAAATTGATTTATGGCACTTGCTGTGAATTATTCTTTGTTTCAAGAATCCTTTAAACTTATGTATAATGCCGGTAACCAATAGAAAACAATACAGGTAAAAGAATTTCATTATGCCTTATACTTTTGGCCAAGACTGTAAACATTGAATTTAATAATAATGTGACAGATCAAAAATTTGACATTCTACATATATAAAGAGAATATAAATTAGAGAATTAGAGAACAAAAATTAAACATAAAATACATGTAGAAATCAAAGTGGGAAAATATTTTTGAACGGTAGTGTACACTCATTTTTATGCTCTATTGTAAATTTTAGTGAATCAATAAATGAAGTGTTGTCCACGCGATTTCCTCGCAATGCAATTCGCGCTACTTCCGCCCGTCTGTATCTCCAATTCGCGAATTTGAATGCACGCACATTAATATTTATTCAACGGAATCGTCCGTGATTTACAAAGAAAAATTTAACGAACCGCTCAATACCATCCGTTATACTTCTTACGATTCTAATTTCATAATTTGCTGTTATCGATACACTATATTGCACGTTTATTTCGAATAACCGTTTTTTGTCAGTAAAATAATTAATTCGCTCTCGAGAAAAAATCTAACAATAAGTCTATTGAGTTATTCTAAAAATACCAAGTTTTTTCAATTATACACGCATCATTAAAGGAAAAACAACTTACTCAACATTATGCATATATATTACGCAACTGTAAATTCATTTACTAAGTAAAAATAAATCCTGAGATATATATATATAAAATTAGATCAAAATGCCAATGAGTTACTTGAGGAGTATCAAATCTTTTCCATTATACACGCATCATCAAAATGCGAAAACAACTTATTCTACATTCCACGACACAGATCCATTCACCGAACAAAAATTAACGAATCCTGAGATAAAGTTAAATTAAAATGCACGCCGTGTGACTTACCGCTTAAATTGTTTAAAATCCTCAAAACGTAGATGCGTTCACAGGTATGTTTTTATTGTCAGCGCATCTCTTTGTGCTTTTTGTTTTTGTTCGGTTAAGTTGTTTATTGAGTCTGGAAACCGACTGTTGTAATTTTCCGTTGGAAGGACAGCATTATGCAACAGAAATGGACAGAATGTTCGAAAGACAGCTTCGACGGGCCAACGAATTATATTCGTTTATTTCTCGATTGATCGCAAGATTATTCGAACACGTATAATTTGATATCGGCCGCAAATGATTAAACAAGAGCCCAGCAATCCCCTCGGACACGTTATTGAATTCGATTCAATTGTAGCTATGCACATCCTGGCCTGAAAAGTCAGTCAATCTATCTAAAATATTTCTGAGACTCTGCCTTCACCTTGCCGACGATTACACGTTCAAAAAATTCCAATACACGATAAGTCGCGTATCTGGTACTCCTGGGGTCAACGATTAAGAGACTAGGGAAGAAAAGGGAAGTCGGAAGCGCACTTACTTCGTCAACGGAACAATTGCTGCCGTCGGAGCGGTCCTCCACGCTGTTGGGATTCCTCTCCGGCGTCTTGGTCACCTTGATGTTCGACATCATAGTGCCCTTGATGACGATGTTGTTGTCCCTGAAGTAATCGTCGGCCTCCTGGTCGACCACCAGCAGCTTGGTCTCGTTGGCGAACGCCTTGATGCGCTCGACCACCTGGTTGTGGGTCTCGTTCGCGATGTCGATCTCGTTAACCTCGATTATCCGGTCGCCCTGGCGCAGGCCGGCCGCCTGGCTCGGCGAGCCGTCGTCCACCTTGCCGATGAACTGGCCGTTCTTGCCCTTCTGTGCGTGCAGGTTGAAACCGTAGCCGTTGAAATCGTCCCACTTGACGATGTGGCAGAGCCGGGCGCACGGCGCCTTATCGTCCTTGAGGGAGGACATCGCGTCACGCCGCGTTGGTCTCACTCTCGACGTTGGCAAGGAGGAATTAAAACGTACGCGAATCTGCGCCGGATCCGCCGCCGCCGAACAACACCACTGTGCACTGCACCGAGGAACGCGCGAAACGCGAGGAGTCACGCGCGGAACCGAGACGAGACGGGACGGGCCGAACGAGCACCGCAAGGTAGCAGCAGACAGACAGACAAGCAGGCAGACAGACGCGCGCACACGCTCACACGGCGGCCGAAGTACGTATGCAACGAAGTTGGCTGCAGAAGGTGCGGGCGCGAGGAGCGACGGGAAGGGCCGAAGGCGCCCGAAGATTGCCGAAGTGTCGCGAGCGGCCCGCCCGGCCTCGGGCCTCCGACGGCTGCCGATGATCGCCGAACCGATCCGATCGCGCGCGGCCGCTGCTCGCCCGCTGCGCGTCGATGGAATTATCGATGATTTTCGAAGAATTTTTCGTCCTCCTTTTCCTCCTTCTCTTTCTTCTTCCTATGGTTGTTGCGTCCTTCGTATATCTGAATAGTTTGCCGAATTGAATATCTCACTCTCTTCTATCTCTTTTTTCTTACTGTAAAATTTGAATTGCGAGGAATGTCTCATTCGTCGATCGCGCCTTTTCGTTCGCACCTCATAGGCCGGTATTCATAGGCTGCGTTCCGTAA
>NJRL01002459.1:0-12659 GCA_003063815.1 Aphaenogaster rudis
GTGTAACTACTGGCCTGTGCGCGCGAATTCTACGCGAAATTACTGGTTAACTTTGATCGGTTATAATTCAAAAACTACTGTAGCCTCGACATTTTCGTATTAGGATTTTTTACTCTACTTTACCTCCAGAATATGCTATTAAAATATTTTCCGGTAGTTTTGAGACACCCTGTATATCTATCCCACACAGCATAATTAGATTTTGAAAATATTCTAAAGATATCATAAAAGTGTACATCGTAGCCCTTGTTCTCTGTACATCAACAATCATTATTTAATAGCGAATTCGATTACTCGCACTACACTGGATTAATGCACATTAAAGGCTGTTATATATGAACATATCTAAATGCAATAGTACAATCAGTGATATAATCAACAATAGTCAGTTTAATGATTAAATCATTAATGCGTATTCTGCTAAATAACGTGATAATATCATTATTGATTGTTTATATAATCATTTAAAATATTGATGTGCTTTTGCGTTTAATAACTTCACATATAGTGACTTTTAATATGTACTAATTCATTATTTAGTGTAGTGCGGGTGATCGAATTCGCTATAAGTGCTATGCTCGTTAGCTTGGTGCAAAGGCATAATCATGTCTCGCACTAAATGCATGCATAAACAATGCATAAATAATAATAACATGTCTAAATTTCAATTACATAGGCTTTAGTTATATATAGCGAATTCGGCCGCTTGCACTAGTGCACATCGAGTGTGCACTAAAGCCCGTATCAGACTACCGACTATGAGACCCAACTGCTGACTACGACTGCCGACCAATCATAATAAGGTGCCAACTGACTGGATCAGTCAACTCGCGTTTAGATTGGATTCTAAACTCAAGTCGGCAGTCGGGTCGGCCTTCACAGTCGGTAGTCTGATACGGGCTTAAGGCTTGTTCATAGTCAATTCTTATATTCAAAGATCGTCTTAAATACCTCTTGAAATATTTCTTAGCCAGTAAAATTATCTGTACAGCATCCGTACGGATTGTTTTATTGGCTAAAAAGTTTTTGAATATATATTTAAGACGACCTTAAATATAAGAACGGACTATAAACAAGCCTTAGTGCGCACTCGGTGTGCACTAGGCAAGTGGCCGAATTCGCTAAAGCGGTGTCTACAATGAGATTTTAAGTCGTAAGACTTAACATATCGACCAATCACAGTTAAGCATTCTAAAAGTAAGACCGCAATTTTGATTGTGATTGGTCGATATATTAAGTCTTACGATTTAAAATCTCATTGTGAACACCGCTTTATACAGAACCCCGATAAATTTTACATGCAAGAAACGGACACTACCTAGCGATAGTTTCTGCAATTATTGTATTCAGTGACAGCACAGATCCTGAGAGATTTCTGCTACCAATCTACCGTTAGTTATGTCAGTAGGTTCTGTTCGGTTTCGATTACCAATCTGCTATCTGGTTGTATTATCAGGTTTTGTTATACTTCTATTAGCATTCTACTGACATCATGTGATATATTAGAGCCTGCATGAAATCTATAACCTTTCTGCAGACAAAATTTGTAACCGATGACAAATAAATTGTGTGTAATAGACTTGGCAAAAAAATCCACTTTCGACAGACTTGATTATCTGGGAATGCATCCATATGGCATTCAGTTTTCCACAAGAATATCAAAAAGGTAATTGGTCAACTTCACGCAGATATATTAATATATGTATATAGAGCATTCTCTGTCAAATCAGACACCCCCCCTGTCCAAAAATTGGGGTCACCTGGAAAATTCATTCGGGGCTCATTTTATAGCTATACATATGTAGTTTTATTTGAGCTGTGGCCTTTTGAAAAATCAACTTGACGGACCCCAATATGGTGGCCAAAGTCTGCGGGTAACGAAGTACAACAGATGAAATCGTTACTTGGAAGTTATAAAACAGTTTCGACTGTCATAGAATTATGTGTTAATTGGTTTATTTAGCAGTTAGCATTAAATCCATGGAAAAAAATGAATTTTTAGTTTGTCCAAAACCAATATGGCGGCTAAATTATCCGTGAAATGCTAAAAAATAACTATTTCGTTCTTTAAAAATTACAAACTGCGTTCAATTTCCATGAAAATTTATATCATGATACATTTTGAGATGTTGATCATAAATTAACAATTGGGACGTCGTATTTAAATATGACGAAACCCAACTTGGCGGCTGTATATTTGAAAAATGCTAAAAATAATGACGTCGATATTCAAATCATACAGACTCGTTCTAATTATTATTAATTTGAGTGTTACGGTATTTTTCAGTTGCTGCTCATCAACAAGAATGTTTAATTTCAATATGTCGAAACCAACATAGCGGCCAGTTTATAAGTAAAATGCTGAAAAATGATTATCTTGTGAAATGAAACTCACAAATTTTATTAAATTTTCATTAAAAAATTTCGTGTCTCTACAATCTTTTGATCAGTGGTTACAAATTAATTATTACATTTTTTCAAATATGGCCGGACACAACATGGTGGCTAAATATTAATATTTTCGAAAAACTAAAATTTGTTATTAAAATTATCAAACTTTTTCAAATTTTTATGAATTTTCATTATTTTTTTATTTCTGACTATGATTTCGTTATTGCGGTGACAAAATTTGAACGTGGTTGATCAAATATGGCCGCTAGATTTTGAAAAAACGATTAAAACAGAGATCGTTTTTTAAAACTTACAAACTTGTGTTATTTATCACTTAAGGAGTTACATCTAATTGACACATCGAAAAAATGAGACTTTTTTGGGAATTTTTTTTGAGAATACTAAAAAAGCAATCACAAAATGAGGTTTAGAGGGTTTATTCTACATGTATTGAAGTATACAAAAAAAATTTTTTTATAAACAAAATGGCGGCTCAGTCGTAGCTACAGTAAGAGCGCTTTTTTTGTAGGCGCTTCACGGGCGAAAACAGAACTTTTTTGGATTAGCTTCTGGAACAAAATAAAAAAATTTTTTTGTTATTTACATTAGTTTTGCTAGAGAAGTACACACGATTATTAAGAAATATGGTTTTTTCGCAAAATGTCGTCTTGAAAAAAAAATTTTTTTATACAAAAAATTTTTTTGTATACTTCAATGCATGTAGAATAAACCCTCTAAACCTCATTTTGATTGCTTTTTTAGTATTCTAAAAAAAAATTTCCAAAGAAGTCTCATTTTTTCGATGTGTCAATTAGATGTAACCCCTTAATTGAGCGCTGCAGTATTTCCTCGTCGCTAGTCTTTCGTTAAGATATTAAAAAGTGCAAAATATAATGGATTTTATATACCAATAAAAAACGATCACTGTTTTAATCGTTTTTTCAAAATCTAGCGGCCATATTTGATCAACCACGTTCAAATTTTGTCACCGCAATAACGAAATCATAGTCAGAAATAAAAAAATTATGAAAATTCATAAAAATTTGAAAAAGTTTAATAATTTTAATAACAAATTTTAGTTTTTCGAAAATATTAATATTTAGCCACCATGTTGTGTCCGGCCATATTTGAAAAAATGTAATAATTAATTTGTAACCACTGACCAAAAGATTGTAGGGACACGAAATTTTTTAATGAAAATTTAACAAAGTTTGTGAGTTTCATTTCACAAGATAATCATTTTTCAGCATTTTACTTATAAACTAGCAGCTATGTTGGTTTCGACATATTGAAATTAAACATTCTTGTTGATGAGTAGCAACTGAAAAATACCGTAACACTCAAATTAATAATAATTAGAATAAGTCTGTATGATTTGAATATCGACGTCATTATTTTTTAGCATTTTTCGAATATACAGCCGCCAAGTTGGGTTTCGTCATATTTAAATACGACGTCCCAATTGTTAATTTATGATCAACATCTCAAAATGTATCATGATATAAATTTTCATGGAAATTGAACGCAATTTGTAATTTTTAAAGAACGAAATAGTTATTTTTTAGCATTTCACGGATAATTTAGCCGCCATATTGGTTTTGGACAAACTAAAAATTCATTTTTTTCCATGGATTTAATGCTAACTGCTAAATAAACCAATTAACACATAATTCTATGACAGTCGAAACTGTTTTATAACTTCCAAGTAACGATTTCATCTGTTGTACTTCGTTACCCGCAGACTTCGGCCACCATATTGGGGTCCGTCATGATTTTTCAAAAGGCCACAGCTCAAATAAAACTACATATGTATAGCTATAAAATGAGCCTCGAATGAATTTTCCAGGTGACCCCAATTTTTGGACAGGGGGGGTGTCTGATTTGACAGAGAATGCCCCATATATATTTATATGATATATATAATATATATATATATATATATATATATATATATATATATATATATATACAATATATATTTATTATATAAATAATACGATATATTATATTATAATATATTGTTTATATATGAATGAATGAATCTTTATTTTTCCCCTTGGCGATTAAAGGCGCTTTTTCGAGGAGCGTACCCGAACCTCTCACATCCATATATTTACAAACTGAGGATCCATCTGTACAAAATATAAAAGAAAAAGAAAAAATACAAAATAAAAATAAATATATAATAGATTTTTTTATGTTTAAGAGTGATTTTGATTAAACTCTCTAACTTAATCGACGATTAATTTAATCGGCAAAATCACGTTAAAGCAAAATATTTCATTATATAATTTGTTGTCTCTGATCTAATCGTGCTTTTATATGTTAAACAAAAAATTAATAATTTTATTCATATTAATAAAATAGTACGGATATTCTTTGATAGATAAATTGCCAATTAAGTTAATTAAAATTTAGTTTAACAAATTATTCTTAAAAGTAATACGAAATTCTCTGACCAACTTATCTTTGATCAGTCCATCTTTGACTAATCCGTTTCTTGTCAGTGAAAATTTGGCAGAGGCAAAAATATTTTGCCTCTATCAAAATCACAGGACTTCTTTTTCGATAAAACAGATTTTTAGTGATATTAATATTTGCTCGAATAAGAAAATTCCGCCTTTCATTTAATTTCAAGGAAATATCAGTGCTGATGATGGAAGAGATAAAGACTTCAGATACGTCGAAAAAGTTTACAGTTGAAAGATGCAAGCTGCATAATCCGTTTGTACAATCATTTCACCATTCGATCATCCTGGTCTCTCGTGACTCGTGTGACTTGTGCGATTCTAGTTTCTATCGGCTCAATTAAATTGTTTGCTTACACATTTAGAAGCAAAGGAAATGATAACATTTTATTGGGCTCTTGTTCACGTAGCGGAGAGTTAAAAATAATAGCCAAGCACTTTGCTCTCCGCTTCTATTTTGCATATATAATGAATGAATTATTTACAACGAAACAACACCGTAAAGATATGCAAAGGTTACATAATTCCCGAAGTTTTCTCTATAACAGCCGAGGATTATCGTGAAAAGAACTTCACACACTTAAAACGTGAAAATTTGGAAATTATATTAACATTATTTGTTTGTTGCAGATGTTAACGCCGCAGAGCAGGAGGAATTGTTTATCAAAAAGCTGCGCCAATGCTGCGTGGCGTTCGATTTCATGGACCCAATGGCTGATCTCAAAGGCAAAGAAATTAAACGGAGTACGCTCAATGAGTTGGTGGAATATATCACAGCAGGGCGAGGTGTCCTCACTGAGCCCATTTACCCGGAAACCATTAAGATGGTACGTTATTAATAAAAGACTCGCGACAAGGTATACGAAAATTAATAGGCCGGAATTAAAATTTTCGTCTCTCACTTACTTTTGTAAATAGCTTCTGATCTTTCACATACATCCTTGTTTGCTCAAAATGTTATTTTTTTAAGATATTATCCTATTAGCTAGAAAATTGTTTTATTAAGAAAATTAATCACTATTACTATTTCTAAGAAAATTAATTAGAATTAATATAATTTAATCTATAATAGTTCATTGACTTTTATTTATGTGTCTATTGTCTTATTTATATAAATTTCAAAAGTATATTACATATTCAATAGTGCTTTTAATGTATTAAATATATACGTCTGACAATGAATGTAATAAATGAAATTCATGAAACTATTTAATGCTAATATTGTTACTTGAAATTATTTAAAAATCTTTTGTATGATATTTGTTAAAGGTTTCTGCAAATCTATTCCGTACATTGCCACCTAGCGAAAACCCAGATTTTGATCCAGAAGAAGATGATCCGACCCTGGAGGCGAGTTGGCCCCATCTTCAGTTGGTCTACGAAGTCTTCCTCCGTTTTCTCGAGTCTTCAGATTTCCAGCCTGCTATTGGCAAAAAAGTTATTGACCAAAAATTCGTGTTACAGGTAGAGCATTATTACATTGTTACACACTTTTCAATGTCTCTCTCTAATATATCATACTTTTTAATGTAATTAAATTAATGAGTTCAAGTATAACTCATTACAATTACTTGTTACAGTTATTGGACTTGTTTGACTCGGAAGACCCGAGGGAAAGAGATTTCCTGAAAACCGTTTTGCATCGTATTTATGGCAAGTTCCTGGGTCTTAGAGCCTTCATACGCAAACAAATTAACAACATTTTTCTGAGGTATTTGAATGTTACTTTGCATTAGATTCTATTGGAAATTTAATTTTACGTAATATTATACCAAATAATTTATCAGCAATACCAGTTTACTTTAGATTTTTGTCTTGATATTTATGTAATGTCTTGCTTTATTATTATTTCAGGTTTGTGTACGAAACAGAACATTTCAACGGGGTCGGTGAACTTCTTGAAATTTTGGGTAGCATTATTAACGGATTCGCTCTTCCTTTAAAAGTTGAGCACAAGCAATTTTTGGTTAAGGTACGATTATATTCTATCTTAAAGAGAATTAAAGTATACATAAATTCAATTCAAATTTTACGTCTTTCTAAAATAAGTTGTTTTATTTCTTACACATTATGATCTCCTACGTAATTCTTGAAATTTGAATTTGCAATTTATTTCAGTTTTATTTAATCTCCGAGAAGGCGCAAAATTGGAATTAAATTCGGTTTGCGTGACTTCTTCGTCGCGAAATATATTTCTCTAATAACTTTGGTAATATTTTTCGAAGGTATCGAGAGATGCATATTCCAATTCTTGTCTAATCTTTTGTATATATATTCTTGTATATATACTTGTATATATCTATGTATATATTTTTTTATATTAATAGGGTGGTAAGAGTACGGGGATAGGGAAAAGGGGAATTAGAACTAAAAACAAAAAAATGATTAAAAAAGTATCTTTATGTTTATTTCTTTAGGTGCTGTTACCACTACATAAAGTGAAATGTTTATCACTCTATCACGCACAGTTAGCTTATTGTGTGGTGCAATTTTTGGAAAAAGACGCGACTTTAACAGAACCAGTTGTACGAGGCCTCCTTAAGTTCTGGCCTAAAACGTGCAGCCAGAAGGAGGTGATGTTCCTTGGTGAAATCGAGGAAATACTGGACGTTATAGAACCTAACCAATTTGTTAAAATACAAGAACCTTTATTCAGGCAAATCGCACGTTGTGTATCTTCACCACACTTTCAGGTAATTTATAACAATTTGCACTAATTTTGACAAATTCGTTGAAATTGTGAAGTATAATGAATCATCTATTTTTTGTTACAGGTTGCGGAGAGAGCATTGTACTTTTGGAATAACGAGTACATAATGTCTCTAATTGAAGAAAACAACCAAGTAATAATGAAGATTATGTTCCCAGCATTGTACAAAATTAGCAAGGAGCATTGGAACCAGACGATCATAGCTCTTGTTTATAATGTTTTAAAGACATTTATGGAGATGAACAGCAAGCTCTTCGATGAACTTACTGCCAACTATAAGTTGGACAGGCAAAAGTAAGGCTAAAATTTTAAGATCTTTTATAGTTTTACAGAATTAAGTGAAACTTTTTTAATCCTTTCTAGTTTTTAATTAAATATATCCTAATAATTTAGTTCTACATTAAAAGTCTAGTGAAATCTATCTAAAGCTATAAGAAGAATAAAGATTTATTTACATTCTTCCTTACATGTGCATGTCTGAATTATAGAGAGAAAAAGAAGGAAAAAGAAAGGGACGAGATGTGGAAGAAACTGGCCGAATTGGAACGACGTAACACTCACGAACGTAATGCTCTCGCAGCTTCCTCCAATAATCCAGTTCCTGCCACTAACACGTCTATGACGCGAACCCGGCCCTGAGCTGGTATATATATATATATATATATATATATAAGAATATTATTTCATCTATTTCTAGAGACTTAAAATACATGCTTGAATGTAAACGGCATTTATAGATTTTCTGAGCAACTTGAAGCCGATCTTTTCAAAACTTTAATTCGATACTATCTTTGTTTATACTTTTTTTATTTCTAAAATTAAATTTCTGATAATCAAGTACTTTATTAAAATCTTATATTCCAACGAAGTACGTTTAAAATCATACAAATAATAATTTGTTAATTTCGAAGATATAAAATACGCGAAGAATATTGAAAAAAAATAAATGTTTTTAAATATAATATTTATGTATTGAATAATCTTTTGTTGTTTTTTTATTCTAGGTGGAAATACAGTATCACGCTGCCCGATTGTTAGCTCTTAGTTTACGTCGATTGTCCATATACTACACGCAAAAAATTCTTGTTGTTAGTGAAACAAAGTGTCTCACGAAAGCATTCTTGACGTAATGTAATTCATTTTATTAGTTGTGACCGAAATGACAGAATAATGGAAGCAGGAAAAAGAAATGAAAAAGAAAAAGAGACGATGCAGAGTTAATTACGAAATTTTATTCTTCTTTAACAACAATAACAACATTAAAAACAACAACGTGGCGATTAGTGAATTCTAAATGATTTTATATGTGTCTATCGGGTACATTCACACTTTGGTTTTTCTTTCCATTTGGAAACGGCAAAGAGTTTCCACTGCATGATGTACTCAGTGTCAGCACACAATACGACAATGCGTTAGTCCCTTCTTGACTAAGATTTCGTTATCGCTCTCGGTAGGAGGGGACAATCATGGTGTAAATTTCGGAATGGACGAAGTTGTACACGTCGTTGTGATCCTTATGTTCATTTCTGGAGGACGCGACACTTTGCGCACTCTCTCAGACGACCAGTGTGTCGCCTCCTGACTGACCCTTACGCTGATTCTTGCTGCTCCTGACAGAGCCAGCAAGAGTGTTTGAATATATGTATCATATATTCGTATTAACGATAATGATAACTGTAACAGGTACGTAATAAAAATTAGGTAAAAATGAAAACAAATATAAATATATATATATATAAATATATATATATAATATGATATATTATATATATAAAGAAAAAAAGGATATAGTTAATACGAGATACAAAACAAGTCACAGACACATACACATGCAGATACACATACACACACAGAGGCGTACACCAAACTGCGATAAATGAGAATACATGTGTAAAACGTATATAGGCCGATGTGCTACTAACATAGAGACTGCTGTGACTGAGTGCCCGCGGCGAGTTGACAGTGAATAAACCTTTTTTCATGAGCGTGTAGCCGCGGCGAGAGACGGCGTACACGGACACAATAGTTAACGAGTGATAAGGTTTAATTCGCGCGGACGATGGAGGGAGAGATGTGCGAGAGAAAAAAAATATATATGTTGTTTTCTAATAGAAAGAGACAGAGAGAAAGAGGGAAAGAATAAGAGAGCGAGGGAGTGAGAGGAGTATATAATAAAAAGAAAAAAAGAGGAAAAGAAGAAACAGATTTGATTGTACCAAAAACATCCGTTGCTTATAAATATAATTACGTGATAGCGATACAGAGCGTGCAAGTATAAGGATCCACTTTCGGAGCTGTGCTCCCATGCTGGTAACCGTAGGGGTCGTTTTTAAAATTTCTTACCATCGCATAATAATAATTAATGATACGAAATAACGATAATGGTAACAATAAAGAGTATTTAAACGAGAAAGAAAAGCTAATAATAAACGACAATGATAAACAAATAATAATAGTTATTGGTAAAATACGATAGTTAACAGAAGATGGGTGACCGCTTGCTCATACATATTTTCATGGAGATAATCGATGAGAGAACGCACGAGAATTGCCATTGTTCACTGGTTCCCCCCCGATTACTTTCCGATCTTTCTCGTCGAATGTTTCTCACGATTTATACACGACTTGTGCTCGCTTTTGCGTTACGCTCCGTTCACCTTCGCTACGTAAAACCTCATAAGGAGACAGTGACATATACATATATAAATATATACATATATATATATATATATATATAATTATTGTAAAATAATGTAATGTGACTTTGAAGACGTAGGTGAGAGTCCAAGAGAGATTCTTTACGCGTAAATAGATACACATTTATTAAAGAATTGTCTAAATTATTTCCATTTTTTTAACTGCTCTTCATGACGCTCTTCTGACTTCATAACGTGTTTGTGCCGAAGTAAATCCAAAGTAGATAGAAGTATAAAGAGAGCGTTTCACACTTCATGACCTCAGTTCCGATGAATGTGAATAATCTCCAGATTATTAAAGTATCTATCACTAAAATTAAGTCACAGGATGTCTTGTACTTCCTAATGATCGTTTTTACACATTACAATATAAATGAACAGTAATCTTTGTGTGCGTGTGCGTGTGTGTGCGTGTGCGTATGTGTAACGTCAAATACGAAACAGAAGTTCTATATATCATTAAAAGTAATGACATTACTTTTAAAAATTTCAAGATCGTATTCTTGTCTTCTTAAATACATATTTTTTCTGGAAAAAGAAAGTAAAGTGATAAAGATGAGATTGATAATTTCACGATGTTCTTATAAGCGCGACTTTTAAGAGTATAAAGGATAATCGAATGACGATATAATCATCAAAAGTAATGACAAAGTAATCCTTTATAAAGTCGCGCTTAGAAGAACATCGTGACATTATCAATCTCATCTTTATCACTTTATCTTCTTTTCCCGGAAAAAATATGTATTTAAGAAGACAAGAATACGACCTTGAAATTTTTTAAAGATTAGTTTCAAATAGATTTTAAAAACAATTTATACTTTCTTTTAACGCTAACATATCGTCAAAAATTAGAGAACCAAGTGTTCTTGAAAATTTCACTAAGGAAAGACCGACTTCAAATTTGCCTAGAAACTTGGCATTTAAATTAAGATCATTCAATATTAACCGTATAGAATTTGTACCGGATATCTGAGATTAATTGTGCTTTTAACTATACAATCTAACGATTCTTGAGTGAATTTTTTCTAAAAAAAATTTTCCTTCAAATTTCACAACATTCTTTTTATACTATTTATACTTTTATCTTTCTTCATTTTCCCTTTTAATTCTCAAAATTAAATATTTTAATAACTAAAAGATCTTTTAGTTATTAAAATATTTAATTTTTATGAGTGGTTTCGTTCGCAATGATTCGAGAATGACATTTAATTTCAGGATTCCAAATCTTGTAAAGGGAAGATTAGATCCTGCTACTGGATGGACCATTGCATATATTGAACTATAAAAAATATGTTTTGGATATATCCAAATGTTTAAAAAAAGTAAAAGATTGAACGTACAATCCTCTCACAATCAGAATGATTAGAAGTGGATGATCAAGAAGAAATGATTAAAAAATTTTTTAAAATTTTTATTTGACTACATGGCAGCAGCCTCAATTTGTAGCCTTGATTTGAAAGGGACAAGGAAAAAGAGGATAAATCATCGCCACGAATATGTGACACCAACAGCATCAAAGCTTTTTAACTGCTTTCTTGTAAAATAATTTTTTTTATTTTTATGTACTTTTTTCTTAGGAAATATTAAACCAATTTATATCTACGGCCTGGCTTACATCGATCGTTTGATACGCGTATGAAGTAGTGCATTTGAGTTAATCAGCCAATGATTAAACTAATTTACTAGTTATTTACTATTTGATACGCGTATCAAATATTTTTAATTGATGTAAACTAGGCTTTTTTTAATTTTTAGAAATAAATGGATTATGATTTGATCGTCCCGTTCCAAACAATTGTTTTATTAAAAGTTGCAAAAGTTACAGATATTCCAAGTTGCGAAAAATGAACTTTTTTCAAACAATTCCAAAAGAGCTTATTTAGAAGAAAGCATCGATCAACCTCTAGCCAATCATATGAAAAAACAATGGCTGCGTTCAGTAGAACGTTTATTTTGCAATTGTTGAAAGTTTTCTTTACTGGGACTATTCATTTAGAATCTAAATTTTTGATCTAAAGTAATAATCCAATCCCAGCGAAGAAAACTTCCAACAGTTGCAAAATAAGGCGAGGAGCATATACTTCTCCATAATGCATAAGGAAATCAGCCAATCAGAATCCTTGGAACGAGGAGTGGGGATGAAAATAAAGACTTCTGATTGGCTGATTTCCTTATGCGTTATGAAGAAGCGTGTGCACCCCGCTTAAACGTTCTGCTGAACGTAGCCAATTATTCGAGTATGTTGACCATGGATGTAAGTCCGGGTCTACAATGAATAGTTAGTCGTTAGTCGGAAGCAAATTGACCAACCACAATCAATTATTCGAGGAATACTCGACTATGGTTAGGCTGGGTCTACATTGGATGTCGTAAGTCGTGTCGGAAGAAATTGAC
>NJRL01002465.1:0-13982 GCA_003063815.1 Aphaenogaster rudis
ATTTAATTTTATAACACTAGATAAGGATTGCCTAATCTAGGTCGAAACATTTGTTACGTTTTGATTTCATAATAAGTGTAATCATTAAAATAGATCCAGCTTGGTTCAAAAGCTCCTTATTTCATTTGAAATATGATTTCATATGACAAAATATGATTTCATATGATAAAATATGATTTTTATATGATAAAGTATGATTTATGTATGATACATGATATAATTTGATATGATAATTGCATAATCGATTTCTTACAGAATAAAGATCTACGACTCTGAGAGCACAGTACTTACACATTCGTTTCCTTGTAATGTGGGCGTCGGAGGTGTCAAGGGAATATCGCCATACAACAGGTAAAATTATCTCAACGCAAAACGGCGTGTTCCGCATATCATCGTGCACCAATGTCGCCTAATAAAATAATCTACGATTTCGTTTCAGATCTATTTTGACAGCGGTCGAATCCGGAATAATAAGCCTGTGGTCATACGACGGAAAAGGAGAGGAATTGATAAACACCGGACAAAGTTTGTGCAGAATGTGCCACTCGCGTGTGCAAAAGAACATAATAGGAACCGGAGGACAGAATCACAATCTGAAATTATACGACCTAGAGACGCAAAAGAAAATATTCGAGGAAAAGTGTCTTCCGCATGACTGGCTAGAGTTAAAAAGACGTATTTGGATATCAGACATGGATTTCTTGCCATCAACCGAAGAGATAGTCACAGTCAGTAGATACGGGAATGTAAGGAATACAATTTCTTTTGTAAATTAATCTTGCACGCTATCTATAATCGTAATATCATTGATATATATATGTAATTTTTCATAAAGATACACCTGTACGATCCACGTTCCCAAAGACGACCTGTATTGAATATAGAAGTGAAGGATGAAGCTTGGACCTGCTTAGCCGTCCCGCCTAAGAAAGAAAAGTAAGACTTGTACATACGTATAAAATTATTGTTAGATACTTTAAAGTGTCATTTAAAATACTATAACTGCAATATATTTATGTGTGCCACAATATTATTTCATTTTATCATATTTTTATGTTGAAGACATATCATAGCGGGCTCGGCTAAAGGTCGTATGAATCTCGTCGATCTGAGAAAACCAATCACCATATTAAACAAGTATAAAGGGTTCACAGGCGCTGTAATCGGAGTGGCTTGTAGTACAAGCAATCCATACGTCGCGAGTGTCAGTCTCGACAGACATTTGCGGATACACAATATCGATACAAAAGAAGTTCTCAAATGCGTAAGTCTTGCTTTTTTCCTAAACATTACCGTGTTTAAAGAAAATTTTTAACTTGTATTTCATTTTATATTGCAGATTTACTTAACATCGAAATTATCAGCTTTAGTAATAAGATCAGATATTGAGATAGAAATATCCGACGATGTAAAATAAGGATGACTTTGCAGAGTATTAAGATTATTTTTTTAGTGTAAGTTATGAATAAAAAATATTTTAAACAATATCTTAAAGATATACATTGCAAAAAAGTTTGCTTTAATTCCGTACTTTTCATATTTCTTCAATCATGCATCGTAGTGTCAATTCCGCAATTTATCATTTGTGATCACTTCTGCCTATGTATAGGCCATTTATTCTTCTTAACAAAATCTTGTGAGCTGAAGAAAACTATGGCGTTAAGTATCTAAAAGTCTAAGAAAAAGACAATGAAAATGTAAAAAAAAAACGAAAGTATATTTTTCATTTCTACGTAAAACCCAACGAGGATTAAATGACTGATAGATAGTATCTTTTAGTCTGTCATTTAAAAAATGACATCTAAAATATGACGGAAATTTAGGCAATCATTAAATAAAACATTTCTATCACAGTATATTTTTTTTACTCGGCAAGCTGTTCTCTCGTTTTAAATATTGAAAAAGGGACAACAAAGGTTGAACGGGGATTAAGGGGTAGTATGCTAACGTCGCCTTGTTATGACTACGCGTAATGCACAAGCATTTATATTATTTATTGTACAGTTTATTTATCATTAATACCGCATCTCGATAGAGCTTGTATTTTGGTTCTTGGATGCAGCGCGCACAGAATTCAATCGCTCTCTCTCATTTCCCTTCTCTCTCAACTCGTCTCTCTAATATTATGTAGAATGAAGAAAAGCTAAATATATTCTTCGACAGTTTCTACTGTGCTCTCAACAAGTAACAAGTTATGTCGAAGCCAAGTGCGCGGTACACGCTGCGGTATATGTTACAGCGTAATCTTTAGTATCTTTAAGTAGAAGAAGGTGAACGTGGCAACTCGCGATGATTGCAACGCATTTTGTACTAAAAAAGAAAAGAAACAACGCGCTCGCGCGCCTACAGCACATTAAATAGTACTTTGCAGCTGTACAAAAATCTTCGTTCACACTACGCCTCCCGTTAATTAATACTAATGTTTAGCTTTGTTGTCTTATCTCCGACTGCGCTTACATCTCAGATAGTATATTTATATACGATTTATTCCGATGAACGTGTCCGTATAGGAATACATTCGCTACATTTACAGGCACTATTCCCTTCAAAATCGAGTAATTACCGTCACCTGCGTCTCTACATGAGAAAAGGGAGTTAAGATTTGTGTCAAACACATTTCGAATTTATATTCCAACGGAAAGACAACACATGTAACCACAAGTGAAATTTTTCTGATTGATACTAATCTTCAACAACTTGATTATGCAGAACTGCTTTGGAAAAATATCTCGTTTAACGAGTCGTATCTTTACAGGAATGTTTCTCTCGATCCATTAAAGAACTCCTTTTTTTAATGCAAAACGATAATATACAGCTCCCTCAAAACTCCGTCGTATTACAATTTGCATTTTCCTCACGATATGGCGCGAGTAATAATTACAATTGAATAATAATAATTACAATTGGATTTATACAATAATGCAAGGGTTTTACTTGCTATCTCTATACTTAGAGAATTCGACGCATTTGCCAATGAAAGTAAAATTAATGTCATACATACCATTGATGGATAAAGCAATTAATCGATCGAAGAATGTGTTCAAAGAGTCATCAGTATTCTTAATTAAGACGGTTCGCCATATAATTATAAAATCTTATTTCGGTATCAATGGATGCTATATCAGTCCGTATCGTCAGCAATGATTATATAATATAGAATTTGGTCAAATATCACATTAAAACTCGAGTATTTTTATCCGATTCCTCGAATAATCTTAATAATCGAGTATATCACTTCGATTCTTTCAATTTTAACTTGTTATTTACGGACATAAATGTATATGACAGGAATTTCGTGTGAGCTAAGAATTAGTTCATACACAATTCGATCATATCTATTTCTCGTAAATATTAAAAAAAACTATAGTCATATAATAGAAAATTATTTTAGTAGAGGATTACTTTAACTTGGGGGAATATAATCCTGTCTTATTGTTTCAATGAATAGAGTTCTGTGAATATCATGATTTTAATATAAAAGCCAAAAAAGGTGCAGCTTTTGTACAGAGCAGTCGCTTTACTTTTCGACATTTGCATGACTCGGACGATACATGTAAAATGAAATATCAAAAGAGGACAGAAGAGAAACAATCTTTCAGATGTTATAGATATAATCCGAAATAAAATTTTTATCTGTGCTTTAACAATATGCATTAACAATATACAGCTTGATATACTCGATGATGTCACTTCTACATAATCAGTGAAAATCATGTCTGAAGACTTAAAAACACCATGTCTATTCATGTATAGAGTGGTGTTAAAATGGATCTACTTATTATGCAAGATCAGTAATTAAGATTAGACATCTCTACTGTGCATCTTCCCAGTAGAAATTAACAAAAAAAAAAAACGGTCTTCACGAATGAGTATGTAAGATGTCAAAGAGACATTTACAAGGTGTTTACTCAAATCGTATAAAATAATTCCCTGAGAATTCCCGGATTTTCCAGGTATTTTTATTTAAAATTCCAGATAAGATTAGAGAATATTTTAATGCAATTTTGAATCAATCTTATACGCCCTTTTGATGTTTCTTCCTCTTATAGTTTTTCACAAGACTATACCTATCCTTTTCTACAATTAGAGCCGCGAAATCTATAAGATGGTATATGAAAGGCTCACTATAGCATCAGTGAACTCTCTTTTATATTATCTTCTACGGTTATTCTGATTTTTTAAATAAAAACTCGCGAATCACACGTGAATATACGCGGATGTATATGTAAAATTTATTGCTAATCAATTGTCGACATTCTACATTATCAAAGAAAAAATAATTAAAGAAACAATTTTGTCCAGAAAGTGACAGAATTTAAATTTAAAAGTAAAATTCCAAAAATTTCCCTGAGTGCTAATAAAATTCCATAAAAATCCCAGATTTTTAAGAATAAAAAAGAAGTGCCCTGAAAATTCCAGGTTTTTCAGTTTTCCAGATAGTAAACACCCTGCATTTAACAAGATCGGTGACGTACAATACGTTCAGAAAAAAACGTGAAAGGCCCGCGCGTACCACGAGGATAGGCATTCGTCTTTGTCGATCGTGGAATATTCTTCAATGACTTTTTTTTTAAATCTTCACATATCCTAATTATACACAAGATCAAAACGAATATCTACGTTCTCCATTTCACAAAGGGTGAATAACACAATTTGCATAAAGAATATATAAACATGAATAAGTTGCGACTTTATCTCCATGATCTTAATCGTATCTCCAAAGCTCGTTTTTTCGAAATTCGTCATTTCTTTTCCAAATGCTCGATTGTAGAAGGGCGCGGAGAATCGCATTCTGAGCAAATAATGGCGCAGCTACCTACTGTCCTTGGCGAAAAGCTCGAACGTCTAATGTGTAGCATGTCTGTGTAGCATTTGTACCATAAAAAATTAAGCTTAAGTGATTTTATACACTATACAGAGCATCGTGTTTGTTATATCGTAACGTCGCGTTCAGCGAATTCCTCTGTTACACTATAGCGCCACGTCCAATTTCTGTCAAATGGGCATCACGCGTCTCCCTGCCTCCCTCTCCTGCGGCGCGTATCACCGATCAACTTGCATACTCGCGAAGAGCGCGAGCGATAACAACGGAGGATGTACAAATATGCAGTCGTTATGTTATTCGTCTCGCCGCTGCGGTTAAAAGCGGCATCAATTCAGTTCGGAGTCTAATCCGTGCGTGGCGGCACGTGAAAACGGCGACGTCTCATTCTCCACCCGAGACGCCCGAGACACAAATATTTATCACGTCCCGCCACGTCGCCTCTTGAGTTTGATTCACTAATGTCTGAGGTTCCGAGATGTCCGACGTAACTGGGCTTAGCGGTGGACTAGGTGTCGCCGGCGCTTCCTCGGACTGATTGCGATCCGTCGCCTCCGCGGCGTCCTGCTCGGCTTCGCCGTCGGCGAGTGACGTTTCCGACTGCGCGGAGCTGGGAGCCTTCGACAGGAGAGAATCTTGTGCTCGTAACGATATAGAACTACCTTTATTGCTACTGCCATCCTCACCTAAAATCAACATTAGCGGAGACATTAGTATGATAAGAGTCTGTCCACGAGAAGTGTTTTTACTCAGACATTGAAATATACTTTAATTTATTAAACCAACATTAAAGCATGTGATTTTACTACAAGAATAATGTTACGTATTTTACAAAGAAGAATGTTACAAAAATGTTTAAAAAAAAAACTTATAAGTTGCAACATAAAAAGGTAGAAAATAAACTTCTTAATATGACGTACTTTAAAAGTTAATTGTAAGTGAACCAAAAGTAATTAATTATTGATCAAGAATGTTAAAGTGTTGTACTTACCACAAGGCCTAAGAACGAGGTAGAAGAGCAGATCGGATAGGGATATTATACCGATCACCTTATCGTCATCATCGATCACTACTAGCCTATGAACCTAAAAATATCCAAGACAAAAATGTATCAATTCCAGTATTATGCAGGAAGGTTATGCTTAATTTAAAGAAACGTTCCCCTACCTCCGCTCTGACAATTTTTTCCATTATAGCGAACAATGTTTCATCTAATTTGCAACTCTGAACGCCTTCGAACCATTCATTGCGGTGCTCGTTTGCTTCGCGCAGCGAAACGTCTAGATTATTGTACGTCTTTTCCGCCGCTAAATTCTGAAAAAAGCAACACACTTAAGCGTTAACGCGTAACGTATACTACAATGTCTTGCAGACAATTTAAAAGATGTGACTTACAATGACATCAAACTTCGAATAGATATTCACCAACTTCCCCTCGGTGTCGACAATCGGCAATGCCGAAACTCTCCTTTCCACGAATTTTTTCAGCGCTAAAATTATGCTAGTTTCCTCTGTAGCTGTTTCTATATTCTCGAAAGTGCCTATCCTCAACTCTCTCAGCGTTTTGTTGGTGAAAGATGGCTTCGGTAACTCGTGGATCTGCCAATTGCGATGGATTAAAACAACAGATTCGCGCCAGCGGAGTATCATTCACTCGGGAGGAGAGACACTCATACTCACGTATAGGAAAAGAAACCTAAGTATTCGCTTATGCGTCAAGATATAAAGGACGTTTCCGGTATCGGGATCTATCACAGGCAATCGGTGGATTCGGTTTTGTATTAAGGTCCTGATAGCCTCGTACAGTGACGCGTCCGGCCCGATGCTTACAAGAGGGTGGACTTGATCCTTCAGGACTTCTGTAAATCAATAATTTCCTGGATATAATTCCCGGTATCGTAAGCACATCTGTCATATCCGGCAGAACCCGCACAAACGGTAGATTAATTATTCGTGATATTACTATTTCCAGCTTTAGCTAAAAACTTCGTTTCAAGACCCAAAAGTAATCGGCGCGTAGTTGGCTGAGCTATGAAATATATATAAATTCACGCAATAAAATATTACTAAGCAAAAAGTGTCCTTTATACATCCTTTGACCGATATGAACCAACTTTGGTATAGCTACTCTCTAGACCCCTGCGCAAAATATAGGCTATCATGAAACCTGGACATTTCATTCCCTACCCCTGATTTCATCCCCTTTACACTTTGTGATAATTTAAGTTAATTAAATAATTAATAATTTAAGTTAATTTAGTTAAATAATAATTTTTAAATATAGGCTACTAGCTTAAACTACCCGGTGCCCAGGCAACGCCGGGCAGTTTAAGCTCTAGTAGCCTATAATTTTCATATAAAGATCCGGGAGGAAAAACAAGGAATGTCAGTTTTATACTTTTTGAGTAAAATAAATTTTAAAGTTTGTTATTTCCCCTATACCTTCTATTCTACCTTCGGTTCTACCTTCATTTTTTCACTGATTAATATAGTTTTTAATCCAAGATGTATATCAGTTTGTAGTATCTCTTAAACGCTATAAAATGACGACCATATCTCATTTTTAATAAAATCGTTTCTTGTTTTTCCCCCCGGGTCTTCATATATTGTGTTGGTTGCATATCAGTCTATATTTACTTATTAATGTTAATTATTCTATTCGTACAACGACGAGCCATATCTCCACGAGAAGAGAAACTTACTTCTCCACGTATCTAGTTCGTGTTCTTCCAACTCGTCCATTGTCACCGATGGACTAGTATAATACATCTGAAGTATCTTTATGAAATCCGTTATAGTCAGCATGCCGACGAACTGTTGCCGGGAACTGTCCCACAACGGCGCGGCCCTCACCCCTGAAAATATCTCATTATTATCAAACACTGTTCCTCGCATAACGAGCCACGGATCTAATCGGGCGAAGGCAAACTTACCATTATAGACGAGAGCGAAGAAGGCCTTCTTAACGAGTAGATGAGTGTCGAAGACGACCAGCTTGGCGCTGGTCGGTATTAGGTCGTAGCATTTGTGGAACTTGAAGAACTTGACGAAGATCTGCGACTCGTCCTCCTCTGAAAGCCCAAACAGTTCGCAGTAGAGAAGAGCTTTCTGATTTCGACGAAGCATTTTCGTGCTCGGCGCGCAAAAATCGCGGCTGTTAAAACTTATACGACGAACTTATCGAATGCACAAGTAATTTATATTTTCTGGGCGTTCGCGTACACACGCAAATGTTTAATTAATAAACCGCAAATTGTTCGTCACTAACAAATTGAGAGTTTCGCACTGGGATTCTGAGATGTGAGCATATCACTATCGGGTTTTCCTCTTTCTACGGTTTTCATAAAATTGGGGAAGCACCTAAAAGTCTCCTAGTTTTTCACCAAAACCACTTTTGTCAGATAATATCCATTTGGAGCAAACGCCAGTGCTGAAATTCTGTTAATACACATCTTCCTTTGATAATATATCACGGATCTCTCAATGACCCAATTTCAAGTTCGAACGGGTTAACGATATTATACAACGCAGTAATGGAGCTTGATTGAATTGATCGATAAATTGCGATTAAGCATCTCGATTATACATCCGGAGAAAGATTATATCCGTGCATGAAATACTATCGCCAGCAGACTCCATATTTAAAAATGCATAATGTAGATAAAGGGCCGCGGCAATTGTAAGCAGATAAGAGCCACATTGTTGCTCGGTTTTGCTAGGCGATGAGTAATACTACAAGGAAAATGACGGAAAATTGCATCAGAAGAACAACGGAATTACAGCGATATATCGTCTCTATTAACTACGTAACGTTATGAAAAAAAGAAGTTTTCAGCTTCCAAGAATTGAATCGCACGCAAAATGGAGATAAAATAAACACATTTACAAATCAATATTTCAAAGGCTCAAAAAATTAAAAATCAGATGTAAACAAAGGAACATATCACTGAGAGAAAAATGTATGATATTTGGAACTATAATGACATAGTAAATGATTATTAGTTAGGAATATCATTTTTATAATAAGTGTTAACATTATGTTGATGACAATTACGAGCATAGTATAAGCATAGTATAAGTGACCCATGTAAAATTTGTACCAAGAATTATAATCATTTGAAGTAAAAATATAGTAAGATAGAATATTTGGAATGGTAAGAGAAATTAATCATTTTATATAGTCAATACAATTGGAATACTTGGCAAATATTGGTAGAGGTAACTATAACTCTCACATAGCACGCTTTACTATATCCATGGTAATAATAACAAAGGAAATATGATGACTATAAATCTGTGTTCACTCTGCTGTATTTTGCATGTTTAAATGAACTATAAAAATATGTTTGAGGCCAAAACTAACTATAAGATACAGTGCAATTATTGTTATTCCAACTATTTTTTTCTCTCAGTGTACGAACCAAGCTGGTCGCATATGAGGAACATACGAGCCAAGTACATTTAAATTTATATAATCAATAACAACGATTAATTAATAACGACTCGGTACTTCAATTACCGAGAAGAAAGCCGAGAGAAGGAGGAAACTATCGAGCTATCGCCGAGCTAAGGCGTAGTTCTTTTTTATACGCCGCCAAGGAAGACGCGTTGAGAAACGGTGAACAAGAGGCGAGCACCAACAACTACACAGACTTCACATTTACACAACGATCACTCCAGCAAAACGTTCAGCGATTCTTTCGGGATCGCGCAGATGTCGGAGTCTGCGATTTGGCCGTTAGACGGACCAGGCAACACGACTACGGCACGACTGGACGGTGACGAGGAACGCGGCGGAGTCACGAACAGCTGGCGGCGAGCGAGGCGAGTTGAAAGTGCCTGGGATCGGTTGGCGAGTGTGTGTTGCACTTACGTGCATCCGCTATTGGAACGAATGCACCAGCCGCTCGAAACCGCCGTCTCTCTCTCCCGTCGCGCGGAGATTTCACAATTGCGTGCGTACATGGAAAAAAAGGATTATGTATTAACGGCATTAAGTCTAATTGGAAATAATTTCACGGAAAAAGAATAAATTGGTTGATACAGCCAAGCTGTAGCTTGCTAACGCATACTAAAAGAAAAATCAAATATAAACAAAGGAGCATACACTGAGAAAAAAGTATATGATATTTGGAACTACATATCATGACATAGTAAATAATTATTAGTTAGGGATATCATTTTTATTGTAAGTGTTAGGCTGGGTCTACAATAGGACCCATAGTAAGCTTTAAGCCCTAAGAAATTGATCAATCAGAGTAGAATTTGAGGAGAATAATCAATTGTGATTGGTCAATTTCTTAGGGCTAGCTTACTACATCCTATTGTAGACCCAATCTTACCATTTATATTGGTGACAATTACGATATAGGTATAGTATAAGTGACCCATGTAAAATTTTTACCAAAATCATTTGAAGTAAAAATATAGAATTGAGATAGAATATATGGAATGGCGAGAGAAATTAACCATTTTATATAGTCAATACAATTGGAATACTTTGTAAATATTGATCCAGGTAACTATATTCTTAGCATGCTTTACTATATGGTAATAATAACAAAGGAAATATGATGACTGTAAATCTGTGTTCACTCTGCTATACTTTGCATGTTTAAATGAACTATAAAAATATGTTTGAGGCCAAAACTCACTATAAAATATAGCGAGATTATTGTTATTCAACCCTTTTTTTTCTTTCAGTACAAATTCAACATTTATAACCAAGCGGATTTGATAGTGTATCGAAAATAATATGTCGGAAAGCATTTGCAGGCATATTTTCTTTGCTACACTATCAAATTCACTTAGTTACAAATGTTAAACTTGCGTTAGCAAGCTACAATTTGGCTGTATCAACCAATCTATTCTTTCTCGTGTTTGTTAATTCAATAAGAATATTAATGAAACATATACGGGTGCTCTTGTCTTATTAAAACTGTTATTGAACTAACAAGATTATTTCCAATTAGACTTAATGCCGTTAATACATAATCTCTTTTTCCGTGTACAATGGTGCGAAAAGACTGCGTTGCCGAGACGATCTGCCGAACGAAGAAATCTCGCTTTGCATTCTCTCAAGTTCATCTCGCTCGCTTTCGCTACGAGAAACACTCTGGTAGAGTAGGACGCCTTTACGGGCCAGCTCAATCAAACCCCCGACCTAGAACTAAGATACAATATCAACATTCGTGTCCGAACCAGTGATCTCGACCGAAGTTCGGTTCGGTTGATTGAATTAACTGAAATGGCGGAATGCGAGAGCGACGTAAGACTTCGTCGATTACGTTTCGTAAACATAGCATCCCGCGTCCCGACGCTCGACTCGACAACTCGCCAACTCGACCGTTTGCGTCGCGGTACCTTTGGAGAGGATCCAAGCGAGCTCATCCTCGAGGGGCGGATCCTCCACCTCGAACTCCTTGATGAGGTCCTTCGAGTACACGGGATCGTCGTCCTGGCACCACCAGGCAGCCGCGACCTGCCTTAAAGCGGCGCGAACACTCTCCGAATCCGAGTAGTAGTGCAGGGCCAGCATTATTTAAACATCGCCGTGGTCACGGTCTCCGTCGATGGTCAACACCCTCAACGAGTCGTCTGGGATACTCGCGACCGCCGCGTCCCTCTTCCCGGGGACCTTGGGATGTTTCCTCGGCTCCTTACGTCGAAAACGACGTATACCCAGCTCGTGTTAGTCATGCTTCAATCTCGTCTTGCATTACAGATGTAATATTGTGGCGTCGATCGACGCGAGAAGCCGAGCCTTTCCCAATTTATCAATGACTATCCCCGCGCGACTCTCGATTCCTTTTTCACCGATAGTCTCTCCAACACCAGGATCCCCCTCTCATGATTTACAACGACGAATCTCCGGCGGATCTCTTCGTCGCTCTCCGCGCAGATCTCGCGAATCGTCAGCCTCGTCGCCGGCGAACACTACGACTGCCCCAGTCGATCCATCGTCAACGATTCGCTCCGGCTGTTTCTCATTCGCTCTCGCGCTGGTTTCGGACTTCCTCCTCCTCGTCGCCGTCGTCGTCGTCAACCATCGTGCCAAGAATAACCGTTACTGGTGCGTCTTGCCAAAAGAGCGGAGCGCGCCAAGTTTCGCGCTTCCTTTCGTTTTAGGACGTTTATTTTCTTTTTCTTAATAATCGAATGTAAGAAACATCCGGATGACCTGATAAGCAAGGTTTACGTAATGCTTTTTTACTAGCAATTCTCTAGCGTGCTAGTTTTCTAGCTATATTAAAAAATATAGTTCTATATCAGAGTGTTTACTCAAACAAATTCCCTGAGAATTCTCGGATTTTCTCCAGGTATTTTTATTCAAAATTCTAGGTAAGATTTAAACATTTTTTAATGCAAATTTAAAATAAATTTATTTTATTATGCGCGTTTTGTAATGTTTCTTCTTCTTATAGTCTTCCACGAAACTATATTTATTCTTTTCTACAATTGGAGCCGCAAAACCTATAAGATAATAATATATAGAAGGCTCATTACAATATAGTAACAGTAAACTTTCTTCTGCTATGTATTGTCTTCTATTGTCATCCTTTTATTAAAACTCGCGAGTTACACAAGAATATACGCGGAAGTGTATGCCATATTTATTGCTAACCAATTGTCGATATTTTGCATTATCAAGAAAAAATAATTTTTAAAAAACAATTCTTTTCTCAGAGACAGAATTTAAATTTAAAAATAAAATTCCAAAAATTTCTCTGAGTACCAATAAAAATTCTATGAAAATCCTTTTCAAGGATAAAACAGAAATCCCCTAAAAATGGTAGGTTTTTCAGGTTTTTCCAAAAAGTAAATTATATAGTATATCACCCTGTAATATACACGGAAAGAACGATTTTGCTAAAGTATCTAAAAATTTAGCCAGATACAGATCAGAAATTAATTATGTTGAACCATCCAAAATAATTATATAGGATAGGACGCTGAAGCATAATAACAATGCTGCAAAAAGTTTTGACATTCTAGCAAACAGCTTGAGCGTCCTACATAATTATTTTGGATAGTCTAACATAATTATTTTCAGATCTGTATCTAAATTTTTAGATACTTCAGCAAAACTGTTCTTTCCATGTACTCATGTGTATATAAAATAATATTTTTTTTAGCTGCTAGTTTTCTAGCACGCTAATTGCTAATAAAAAAGCATCGTGTAGACCTTGTTATAACAATGTTAGCTAGCAGACGAGCTACGTCAGCTGGAATGCGCGATCGTCGTCCCATCCTAACTGGCCTCGTATTCCTTTTTGTCCCGCCTTATCGAGCTGTCACACGTTGCCCTTTCGGATTTTATTTCCTCGCCATCCTTTTAGGCCTGCGCGTGGTGCCCACACGTGCGCTCGCGAACGCGACATTTAATCTTGAACTACAGTCGAAGGCGAGGTTTCCAGTCGAGTGGGTTCGCGCGGGATAAAGGTTGCGGATTGATGAACCATGGGCCCGTAAAATCAAAGAAGTGTCGAAAGAAATTTGTAGGGATTGACGCGAGAGTCCCGCCACATGTACACGGAAAGAACTGTTTTGCTGAAATGTCTAAAAATTTGGTCAGATACAGATTTTGAAAATCATTTTGTTGGACCATCAAAATAATTATGTGGGAGCCTAAAATTGTTGCTAGAATATCAAAACTTTTTGTGTAGCATTATCATCATGCTTGAGCGTTTTACATAAAGGAGAGTTGCCGAATGAGTACCACTTAAACTATTTTTTATTTTATTTCCCATTTGGTACTGATTTATACGCAAATAAACGATGGAAATTGTAACTTGATGTTTCAGGCATCTATTGTTATGTTTAACCCTTTACCAATAATAAATTAATTTCTTTACAGTTTTCGGAGAAGAAAAGATCTTATAGATGCTTATTAGCATCAAAAATTATTAAAATTCTGCTCGTTAAATGAACCAAAACCTGTGGTTGCTAACGTAGTAAGAATATTTCTAATTTATCAATTTGGCCAGTTGTTGTCGAATATAATTTACTTTGATTTGATAAATTAATTTGTTATAAGTCTTTTTGTAATATGCTGCTAAAGATACGATCGCCTAAATCGTATCTGGGTCTTCTAAATCATACCTCTTTGAAATCGAATTTATGTGAATAAAAATAATTAAAAATAGAAGATTAATAAAAG